>CABHPH010110267.1:0-71689 GCA_902168325.1 Peromyscus nudipes | reverse complement strand
TAAATTGCCTTTATTATGTTGAGGTATGTTCCCTGTATTCCTGATCGCTCCAAGACCTTTATCATGAAGGGGTGTTGGATTTTGTCAAATGCCTTTTCTGCATCTAGTGAGATGATCATGTGGTTTTTTTCTTTCAGTTTGTTTATATGGTGTATTACATTGATGGACTTTCGTATGTTGAACCACCCTTGCATCCCTGGGATGAAGCCTACTTGATCATGGTGGATAATTGTTTTGATGTGTTCTTGGAGTCTGTTTTCCAGTATTTTATTGAGTATTTTTGCATCAATGTTCATGAGGGAGATCGGTCTGTAGTTCTCTTTCTTTGTTGTATCCTTGTTTGGTTTAGGAATCAGGGTAATTGTAGCCTCATAGAAGGAGTTTGGTAATGTTCCTTCTGTTTCTACTGTGTGGAACAATTTAGAGAGTATTGGTATTAACTCTTCTTTGAAGATCTGGTAGAATTCTGTGTTGAAACCATCTGGCCCTCTGCTTTTTTTGGTTGGGAGACTTTTAATGACTGTTTCTATTTCCTTAGGGGTTATTGGACTATTTAAATAGTTTATCTGGTCTTGATTTAACTTAGGTATGTGGTACCTATCCAGAAAATTATCCATTTCTTTTAGATTTTCCAGTTTTGTGGAATAGAGACTTTTGAAGTATGACCTGATGATTCTCTGGATTTCCTCAATGTCTGTTGTTATGTCCCCCTTTTCATTTCTGATTTTGTTAATCTGGATGCTCTCTCTCTGTCTTTTGGTTAGTTTGGATAAGGGCTTGTCTATCTTGTTGATTTTCTCAAAGAACCAACTCTTTGTTTCATTGATTTTTTGTATTGTTCTCTTTGTTTCTATTTTATTAATTTCAGCTCTCACTTTGATGATTTCCTGGCGTCTATTCCTCCTGGGAGACTTTGCTTCTTCTTGTTCTAGAGCTTTCAGGTGTGCAGTTAAGTCACTAGTGTGAGATTTCTCCAACTTCTTTATGTGAGCATTTAGTGCTATGAATTTCCCTCTTAGCACTGCTTTCATAGTGTCCCATAGGTTTGGGTATGTGGTGTCTTCATTTTCGTTGATCTCTAGGAATTCTTTAATTTCTTTCTTTATTTCTTCCCTAACCCATTGGTGATTCAGTTGAGCATTATTCAGTTTCCATGAGATTGTAGGTTTTCTGTAGTTTTTGTTGTTGTTGAAATCTAACTTTAAACCTTGGTGGTCTGATAGAACACAGGAGGCTATTCCAATTGTTTTGTATCTGTTGAGATTTGCTTTGTGGCCAAGTATGTGGTCGATTTTGGAGAAGGTTCCATGGGGTGCTGAGAAGAAAGTATATTCTTTTTTGTTAGGATGGAATGTTCTGTAGATATCAATTAAGTCCATTTGGGTCATGACATCAGTTAAGTCCTTTATTTCTCTGTTAAGTTTCCATTTAGGAGATCTGTCCAGTGGTGAAAGTGGGGTGTTGAAGTCTCCCACTATTAATGTGTGGGGTTTTATATGTGGTTTAAGCTTTAGTAGTGTTTCTTTTACATATGTGGGTGCCCTTGTGTTTGGGGCATAAATGTTCAGAACTGAAACTTCCTCTTGGTGGATCCTTCCTGTGATGAATATGTAATGCCCTTCTAGATCTCTTTTGATTGATTTTAGTTTGAAGTCTATTTTGTTGGATATCAGGATGGCTACACCCGCTTGTTTCTTAAGACCGTTTGATTGGAAAGTCTTTTCCCAGCCTTTTATTCTTAGGTAGTGTCTATCTTTGTATTTGAGGTGTGTAGATGTAACCAACCGCCTTATTAAATAATAAACACAAAGCCAATGTAAGGATGAAAGCCCAAAGAGGTCAGAGCTAAGAGTCTTACCCGCTTTTCCGCCAGCTAGCTTCTCTCTCCAAGAGACCTCTCCGAAAAGGACTACTTCCTGTGCGTTCGTTTTTAAATAAGAGTCTGTTCTGCCTTCTCATTGGTTGTAAACCCAACTACGTGACTGCCTCATTACTGCCTCTCTGTATAGACCGCCAGGTTTTCTATGGTTGGTATTGAGATTAAGGGCGTGTGTCTCCAATGTTGGCTGTATCCTTGAACACACAGAGATCTACCTAGTTCTGCTTACCAAGTGCTGGGATTAAAGGCGTGGACCACCACCGCCCTGGCTTTCACTATGGCTTGCTAATAGCTCTGACCCCTAGGCAACTTTATTTATTAACATACAAATAAAATCACATTTCAGTACAAATAGAATACCACTATAGAGGTTTGTTTCTTGTATGCAACAGAAAGATGGGTCCTGCTTTCATATCCATTCTGTAAACCTGTGTCTTTTTATAGGTGAATTAAGTCCATTGATATTAAGAGATATTAATGACCAGTGGTTGTTCATTCCTGTTATTTTTTGGTGGTAGTGTGTCTGTACTTCTTATCTTTGGGGTTTACTGCTGTGGTGTTATCTATTGCCTGTGTTTTCGAGAGTGTATCTGACTTCCTTGGGTTGGAATTTTCCTTCTAGTGCTTTCTGTAGGGCTGGGTTTGTGGATAAGTATTGTTTAAATCTGGCTTTGTCTTGAAATGTCTTGTTCACTCCGTCTATGATGATTGAAGGTTTTGCTGGGTATATTAGTCTAGGCTGGCATCCATGGTCTCTTAGTGTCTGCATTACATCTGTCCATGTTCTTCTGGCTTTCAAAGTCTCCATTGAGAAATCGAGTGTTATTCTGATGGGTTTGCCTTTATAGGTCACTTGGCCTTTTTCCTTGCCGCTCTTAATATTCTTTCTTTATTCTGTATGTTTAGTTGTTTAATTATTATGTGGCGAGGGGACTTTTTTTGGGGGTCTAGTCTGTTTGGTGTTCTATAGGCTTCTTGTATCTTCATAGGCATTTCCTTCTTTAAGTTGGGAAAGTTTTCTTCTATGATCTTGTTGAATATATTTTCTGTGCCTTTAAGTTGGTATTCTTCTCCTTTATCTATCCCTATTATTCGCAGGTTTGGTCTTTTCATGGTGTCCCAGATTTCTTGGACATTTTGGGTCATGACTTTGTTGGCTTTAGTGTTTTCTTTGACTGATGAATCTATTTCTTCTACCTTATCTTCAATGCCAGAGATCCTCTCTTCCATCTCTTGCATTCTGTTGGTTATACTTGCATCTGAAGTTCCTGATCGTTTACTTAGATTTTCTATTTCCAGCATTCCCTCTGTTTGTGTCTTCTTCATTTTTTCTATCTCCCTTTGCAGGTCTTGGACCTGTTTCATTGCTTTTTCATGGCTTTCTTTCAGTGCTTTATTGTTTTCTTCTAGGACTTTATTGTTTTCTTCTAATTTAATTGACCTTTCCTCTAGGTTTTTACAGCGTTCTTGCCATTTTTTTGTCTGTTCCTCTATATAAGCCTCTACCTTCTTCATGATGTTATTCATAAGGCTGTTTTCTTCTGCTTCTTCCATTTTTTGATGATTAGCTCTAGATGTTGGAGGAGGGCTAGGTTCTGGTGATGCTGTATTGCTCTTCATTTTGTTGTATGTACTTCTGCCTTGACGTCTGCCCATCTCCTTGTGCTCGATCTTGGTCTTATCGGTGCACTTGGTGTAGAAAGAGCTGACAGATTCGGGAAGTCTCTCTCTCTTGTCCAGATGGGACTCTCTTGTCCAAATGGGAAGTGCGAGGCAGGTTGGGAGCTGTTGTCCAGATGGGAAGGCTGAAGCAGGATGGGAGTTATTGTCCAGATGGGAAGTCCAAGGCAAGATGGCCGCTCTTTGTCCAGAAGGGAAGTCCGGGTCAGGATGGGAGCTTTGTCCAGAAGGGAAGTCCGGGGCACTAGGGGAGCTGGGGCCGGTCTCTAAGTCTCAGGAAGTGGCGGGGGTCTCCGGGGATTTTGGATTTGGGGGCAGGGCTTGGAGACTGCAGGGAATCTTGGAGAAGGGGGGCCTTCCCGCTAGGGGTGGGGGTAGAAGGGAGCCTGCCTGCTGGCCAGAATCTGGGGCCCAGGTGAGCAGGTCTTCCCAGGGGTGGCTGGTGCCCAGGGACGGGATCTAGGGTCGAAATATAATTTCTAATGTTACTGGAATTCCAGCAGGGAAATAAAGAGAATCCTCCACAGGAAAATTTCCAAAATGGTTGTAAGATATCAACTTAAAAACTTCTTGAACTCAAAATATGTATGTTAAGGTTAAACAAGATCACACACATACACATACACACACACACACAATGTACACATGAAAGAAAAAAAGGAAAGGAAAAACGTATAGGTACATTGGCTGCTGCATTTTGAGAGGCACATTGGAAGCCAAAAGACCAAATAATCAAGTATTTAAACGCTTTAAAAAAAAATCAGAGTTTGACAGGAAACATTTTCTTCAAAACTAAGTGTGAAATAAACATATTTCGATTAAGTGTCAGTTGAGAAATAGTGCCCTATGTGTATGGATGACATGCCTTTACATTGAATGGCATAGCCTGAAGGGGAAGCTGATCTATAGGAAGCAAAGGTGAATAAATGCTATAAAATGTCAATAAATATTCAAGAGTCCTTAAAACAATTTAAAATCATATAGATCATGGGGAGTTAATAATAACACAGTACAGTATGATTTGTATGTGAACAAAATACAGTAAATGAGTAAGAGGAATAAGCATAATTAATCAGTTTTAAATGATTATATCATTAAAATAATAGGTTCATTAATTGTGAATCTCTAAAACAACTGCTACAAAATTAATTCAGAGATTTGGCTGAAAGAAATTTTAGGAAAAGGAATCTAAACTATACTTTTTCACCTAAAGGTAGGAAAGAGAGAAAAACAGCCAATGAGACAAATCAAAAAGTCCCTCTAAATCTGCTCATATTGTGCTTGGATGTATTTAGCATCTATTGAGTTGTATATCTGTGAAGATTATTAATGCTGTTTTTATACTTTCAGGCTTAAGTGTCTAAAATAATTCTATGTAATACCTTTTGAAATATAGTGCTCTGTAGGCAATGGGCTTGAGCATCACAGAGGCTAGGTCTTGCATGTGAGCCCATCTGCAGTAATGACACACTGCCAGTGTGTCATTTAGTGGAAATACATACGCTCACAAAGCCTAATGTTTGAAGGCACTTGAAGAGAGTTAAAATTATTCTAAATCAGATGAACTTCTAGTTGAGGAAACTTTTGTGGTTGCTTTTCATTCTTAGTGTTATTTTATGATGCATATGTATGAGATTATATAGCAAAGTGACTTCAAATTTTAAAACACGCAAATATGGCTGACTGCTAGACTTAGTGAATACGTTGCAGAAAATATAAAAACTGAAGGCATTCTGGTGTGTTTTTCTAGTCCAAAACTCAGTTTTCTCTTGATATGTATGAGGGCTCATGGTGGAGACATATAAAATGCTTTCAAAGTTATGTATTGAATTCTATTCCTTTCACTGCAGTGGAGAGGCTTTCTAGTGAGAAAATGCGAAGTTAATAATCTCAGTTTCAATACTTCCTGTGTGTCTGCAATTCTCTGTTCCTTTAGCCAACTTTATTTCTAAACAAGAAGAAAATTGACTCTACGGGAAGAAAAACAAGTGCGTCTGAGATAGGATGTAAGTGTAGCTACAGACTGAGTCCACTGGTCTGTTCGTATTGTTTCTTAGAAATAAGTAACTGAATTCTTCTCAAAGTGCTTTTAGGGATCCTTGGATTTAATAGTTTATTCTTCTTAATTAGCATTCTACTTCTTACATGTCGTCAGTGTCTGGGAACTCCCCATTATGTAAAATTTTGTTAGAGACTTTCATGTATGAATCATTCCTCACATTAAATAACTATAGTTACATGTGAAACAGTTGTTAGCTTACAAATTTTTACTTGGAATTACTCATAGCACACACTTATTTGCTTATTTTTTTTTTCCTTTCCAAGTATGTAGCATGAATTGTTAGAAGGTATTGTTAATAAAATCAAACCCAGGGCCAGGTATTAGGGTAAATGCTGGAAGATCAGAGAAGCAGAACAAGCCACAGCCACCTCACCTTGCCAATTCCTCAGCTGATTCTGTTTCCTCAGACTGGAAGCTTCTGTGTCCTCATCCAAGTGGATCTCAGCTGAACTGCTCGAAGCCTAAAAGCTTAACCAGCTCTAGTTCCTGGTCCTCACGCCTTAAATACCTTTCTGCTTTCTGCCATCACTTCCTGAGATTAAAGGCTCACTTCCTGGGATTAAAGGCATGAAGTCAGGCTCTAAACTCACAGAGATCTGGATGGATCTCTGCCTCCCAAGTGATAGGATTAAAGGCATGTGTGCTACCATTTTCTGGCCTCTGTATCTAGTGGCTGTTCTGTTCTCTGACCCCAGATAAGTTTATTGGGGTGCACAATATATCAACCACACAAGTAAATATTTTTTCTCCAAAGAGCAAAACCTTTGAACAATCGCTTCCATAGCTTTCCCCAGACCTGCACAAAATTTGCTCAGCTATAGAATATAAGCAGACACAGGGATCACACTTTAGAAATCCCTGAGTTCTGTGGCAAGCTCCAGCTTCCACTTGATTTCACTATTCCATACCTCCTGTTGTAACAGCAGATTCATGTGGAAATATGGGTGATGATCCATAAAATCCAACACTGCAATTGGCTAAGCATCCAGGAGGATTCACCTACGACGTAACTATATAGAAAACGGAGATCATTCTTGACCTTAAAAATCCTAAGGGTGGTTAACAGTGTGGAGTAACACAAAATACAGTATAAAACACATACATCAGGTAGTAAAGTTAAAAAAGCCTCAGAGAATAACTCAATACAGAAGATAAAAACATATCACTAAGATGGTAACATAATGAGATGTTATGTTTTATGCTGCACTTGTTCATGTGTATTGTTTTGGATTGCTTATCAAAAGAAGTGATGCATGAAATAACATCCACTCTTCACAAACTTTTGTAAGTGTTTAAATACCCCTATATTTAGTGACAAAATATGTTTACATTTACAAATACAGTAGCCAGAGAGAAAAGCATGAACTCTATCATGGGAGAAGTGCAACAGAAATTTAATTAATTGGAATAAATAAGATGACTTTAATAAAGTAATAACAAGCTAGGTATATTTCTATTCAAGACAGGACACAGTATTTACAATATTATCATTGTATAATTGACACAACTCAGTGCATGGTATCATAGGATAGTATGTAGATAGGAACTAAAAAAATATAGCAATAGTGTTGTTCATCACAACTATGAAGGAATTTCTTAGCTTAATGCTGAGGAGGACCTGGTATCAAATGATTCATCATGAATGTGTAGCACTGGTTATTTGGCAGTTTTGTCTTGAAGCTGTGTCCTAAGAAAGGGACTGTAATTTTCTTTCTGCATTTATATGGTCTTCCTTCCTTCCTTCCTTCCTTCCTTCCTTCCTTCCTTCCTTCCTTCCTTCCTTCCTTCCTTTCTTCTCTCTCTCTCTCTCTCTCTCTCTCTCTCTCTCTCTCTCTCTCTCTCTCTTTTTTTTTTTCATTTTTTTTTTTTTGGTTTTCAGGACAGGGTTTCTCTGTGTAACAGCCCTAGTTGTCCTGGAACTTACTTTGTAAACATGGCAGTCCTCAAACTCACTGAGATCTGTTTTCCTCTGCCTCCTGAGCACAGGAATTGAAGGCATATGCCACCATGCCAGGGTGATATACCTGTTTCTTAAAGGCACATACACTGCTTCACCTGGCATTCATATAAGGAATTGAATTATTAAGAGATATCTTATTGAAAGTGAACTTTTGTCAGTGACAACTACCTTACTGTCCTGACTAAGTTTTGGTCAGCTGGACACAAGTTAGGGTTACCTGTGAAAGGCAACCTTGATTGAGGAAATGCTGCCATCAAACTGCCTGTAGGCAAGTCTGTAAGGCAGATTTTTTTCTTTCTTTTTTTTTCTGAAAGGAAGAGTATATTTTGAGAGAGTGATATTCAGTTTAACTGGGAAAACATTCTTGACTGACTCATGTGGGAGGGCACAGCCTAGTGGGGACAGTCCCACCGCTACATTCATGGCCTCTGCTTCGATTCCTATCTTCACATTGCTGTCCTGAGTAACTGTTCTAACTTCCTTTAGGGACAAATTATAATCTGTGAGGTTAAATAAACCATTTTCCCCCTAAAATGCTTTTGGTCCTGGTATTTTATCACAGCAATCAAAACACTAAATTCTTATGATGCAGTTTTAACAAATTCAACTCTTTTAATGATAGTTAGAACCAGCTATCTTTGAAGATAAAAACCAGAATAATTTGAAGATGCATTTCTAAGATCTCAATTTAAAATGATAAATCAAACACATATTAAGAGAGATACATATTTTTAAAATTAATAAAATAATGTGAAGTCTAGCTGTTACATTATTTAATAATTGGTGTCTCAAACAATTTTTGAGCAAGAGGCAAATCTTTGCAATGACATAAAGCACATCTAATGAATAATCATAATAAATAGTTGAAAAGTGTAGAGTGAAATTCAAAGAGTGAACCCTGGACCTTTGTAGGCATTCTGTCATAAGAAAGAGGAAACCATCTGGAACATGGATGGGTGGCAGCATAATAACTCTGTTGTAAGAATGAACTTCCCTGGCCTGGGGCTGAGTTTCGGGTTCTGAATAGTGTCAGGACCTTTTAAATGTCAAAATTTGAAAAGGGCTGTGGCTTCCCTCTGTCTGTCCAACAGCAGCCATTGTGGCTGGAGTGCAGAAAATGAACAGCTTTTTCTTAAACACAAATCTCCTGAATTCTTCCATGGGATCAGAGATGACAATCTTCATCTGAAAAATTTAAAATGATGATCAAGGGGAGTTAGAAAGTGTGAGACAGTTGGAAGTTTGGCCTTCTGTGAATCTCATAGTGGAAATATAGAATGGTTGAAACTCTTTCCAAAAAAATCTAATTAAAACATCCAAAAGCATCCATGCAATCCTCATGTGATACTAACTTAGAGATTCAGATAATGCAGGTCTATTAAGAGATAGTCCTAGCAAATGCTGTATGAATAATACATTTGAATGTAAAATCAGAGTATTAATACTTGTCAAGTTATTTTGTTGTTGTTGTTGCGAAGTTTATCCAAGAATCAGTAAACTTTCTCCTTTGTGTGTGTGTGTGTGTGTGTGTGTGTGTGTGTGTGTGTGTGTGTGTTATAGTGTGTCCTTGAAACAAAATGCCTTTCTTGTGAGAGATCAGCGCCAGTAATAAATGCCTGTAACATCATTATAAACATGATAAGAATAGTTTAAATTCAACAATTCAAATTTAAAATGGAAAAGTAAGTTAAGATGGCAATTAACTTTAAAAAAGAGATTTTAAAGTACAATAAGCAGACAAATGACACTCAGGGATGAGTGTGGTCACTTACTCTGGTAGCACTGAGTCCTATTAGTAACAGCTTCCTTCACCCCACGTGTAAACGTAGACCTCATTGAAATGGACACATTTAACTAGTGGGATATGGATTGTTTGAAATTTAAAATAAGTTTCATCATTTAGTAGGGTGAGTTTTTCTTTATCTTTTTAATTTTCCTTTACAAGAAATCACTCATGTATTTTGGTCAATCTGAAAAGTTTAATGTTCTCTGTGTGTATCTGACTCTCTCTCTCTCTCTCTCTCTCTCTCTCTCTCTCTCTCTCTCTCTCAAACAAGTAACAGCTATTGAATGGACACAAGAAGCAGCAGAGGATGGACAGCAGCCAGGTGATTGCTGTCTAAATTCTCTGTATTAAAATCAGCCCCTTATCTGCTCCCTAAATGTCTAAACTATCTATTGATACAGTTGGGACTGAGACCTTTCAGTCCTGAAGCTTTTCTTGGATGTATGCCCGTGAGATTAGAATGTTCTCTGTGAGGATATTTTTCTTAAAATCATTTATTCAGTTCAACTTTAGCAGTTTTATCAAGTTTAGATAATTGCATTGTTTCCTCATGTTGAATAGCAAGCTATTTGATAACCATGGGTGTTTTAAATTATTTTTCATTGACCTTTGAAGCCATTGCTCTATTTTCTTGTTTGTTGAAATATAATGATGATATATTTTATTTTTCTATCAAGACTACCATTCTTTCTTATTAAATATTTTAAATTTAGTTTAACCACTCTTTAGCAGCACTGACTGTTATTGTAAAATTTGTAAATTCAGGGTTTCTCTAAAATATGTATACTCTAGTGATTTTTTTCAGTCTGAACACCATTAGTACAATGTGTGAATTTTTATTGTTTTTCATACTCTCTTCCTCTACATTCATGAATGTCTTTCGTTTCTGTGAGATTGTCATTGTACAGCGGTTTCTATGCCCAGTTCTAAAGACTCACTCACTTTTATTATTTGGAAGCTTTCTTCTCCTTCACCTTTCAGTTATTTTACTTCCTTTACTCTTAGCTCTACAATTACTTTAAAGTCTTTCTAAAGCAGAACTGCCCACTGCATCTGCTCTTAGTCTGTACAGGCTAACATGTGCAACTCAGTTTCCTGAGTTTATCCACGTGCGGTGTCTATATTTCCCCTCCCTGACAGATCTATATTCGTTTTAATGATTTAATATTTTTCTCTGTTTTACTGCTTAGCATCTTTTTTTAATAAATAGATGATTTTTATTTGATAAATCATCATTGTTTTCCTACTTATGAACTCATTTACAAATTATAAATTATAAATTCCTAAATTATAAGTCCTATCTCTGGAAATTCTAACTCTGGAAAGATATATCCTAATAAGCATAGCGTTGAGTGTGTGTGTGTGTGTGTGTGTGTGTGTGTGTATGTTGTGTGTGTCTATGTCTGTGTCTGTGTGTTTATAAAATATTCTAAACAGAAATAAATGCCTCCTCTCTGTCCTTTCAGTGGCCCTAATTTACCACCTCTTCATGGTTCATTCTTGAACCTCCACTATATCACTCCTTGCATTGAACTGGTTATTTTTAGGTGCATCTGTGAAGATGGAGGCCAATATCACTCATTAGTTTCTTCTATGTCTTTAGGTTCAAATTTCTAGTTGTTGTCCTGCTTAGCACAATAGAAGAAGCACAAATCCCCCCCCAAAAAAAAGCTCAATACAAACATCTTTCTGACTCATGCACTATCCTCCAACCTAATTTTTAGTCGTTTTCCCTCACACAATGTGATTGCGTTATCTCTTCTAAGGATATTTTCACATATTTAAACTTAATTTTTTAATTCCTTCAATCAGAGAAATCAACACCAGTTGACAACATGATGAGTCGAGAATGTGTTCTCACTTTTTGTTGACTTTTTTTTTCAGATTTCAATATAAGAGGGACATTGTAGTTTACAATACTATGTAATCTTTGCTTTTAATTTTTAAACTCCTTCTAGAGCATGTAGTTTTTCACATGAAATGTGTTCTGTGGTAAAAGGTTGCTGGAGGAAGTGTTTTATTGGGAGAAGCCTTTCAGTCTTTGGATCTTTCCCTACATGCTGTCCCCTCTTCTTCTTCTGTACTTGCATGGAATGTGATAAGCTAACTTCCTACTCCTGCTGAGGCATGCTCTGTTTTCCTTATTTTTATGGACTCTAGCTCCCTGGAATTATAAACCAAAGTATTTTTTTCTTCTCTAAATTGCTTGTGTCATGATATTTTATCACCCAAATTAAAAAGCGTGCAACATACTGACTTAATTCGACAAGCTTCACAATTCCTGTTTTCATTTGAGTCTCTGAATGACATACCTAAGTTGTTCAAGTGGAGGTATGTTCTCAATGCCCTTTAACAGAAGTCATTGAATATAAAGGAAGAAAAGAAATACAAAGCAACTTAAAATCACTCAAATTAACCTGAAGGATAGCGGGAATCCTTTATGTGTTTATAATGTTACTGTTGACTGCTGTAAATGACAGGCATACTTATATTTGTCCCTGAAACTTTGTTCCTTATGTTAGAATTTGTTCACTAAGATAGGAGATGAGACAGGTGGTCTGTGCATCTCTGATGGGGAGATAGCTCTGAAATCATCCCTAGCTTAACATCCCATGGGAAAATATGCAAAGCTACCTATTTAAGAAAGTATTAACCTCTAAAAAAATTAATATTTTCCTACAGATATACATGTCAAAGCACAGCAAGTATTACTGTGTGATTTTTCTGACTCCCCCCCCCACTCACACATCTGTTAGAATGCAAAAAATGTTCTTGTGATATTGTGGATTGTTTAATTTTGACTTTCAATATATTTGACAATTCTTGACTCATCATGTTGCCATTTGGTTGAATTTTCATGCCGTGAAACAGAGGGAGCTGATTGCCCTGATGGGGAAGTCTGAGGATGATTAATGCTCAAAGAAGGTTGTGCGGCATAATGTCAACAAAGTTCAATGCATTATTAATTTGCTAAGTCACACCTTCCTGGATGTTCCTATGGGTGGTGCACTCTTTGTGCGGAAATAACGGAGTCAGCATTCATTTAAAAGAAGAAAATAGTTGCCTGAAGTTCTTTGTGTAGAGTGTAGGCCTCCTGGGCTTCTCACTCCTTCCTTAATATAATTTGTAATTTTATAGGTTGCTACTCTCCTACTTTTCTTAACAAAATTTACAAATGTCGTATGAACAGCATTCTCCTCTCTTTGTGCTAAGAACATTAGAAGTAACTACAGTGTATGCATCTAATCAACCCTGACAAGCAGTGAGTTTTACTCTGCTGGTAGACGTTATTCAGTAAAAATGTTATGTACAGGAATTTGTCTGATGAATATATGTCAAGCATGTATGCTGTATACAGTAACATTGCCAGTGAATTATCACAGCATATATAGCATTCAGTGTTTTGACTATTAAGTTAAAGTTGATAAAAATGAAAGAATACATACGCAAGTACTCACAACCTAGAGAAACATTTTGGACCTCCAGGACTGATTGTTTTCTGAACCTGTGTCACTTTGTGACACAGACATCTGTTTTCAGTGACATATACCTATGATTTCAAGTGTACGTTTAAAATAAATATTTATATCGCAAAAAAATAAAAGAAGAAAATAAAGAATGCCTGCTGTGGATATCACTCTGTATCAATAAAGCACTGATTGGCCAGTAGCCAGACAGGAAGTATAGGCGGGACTAACAGAGAGGAGAATTGAGGGAACAGGAAGGGAGAGGAGAGACTGGCTGGAGCCGCGCCAGGAGAAGGAAGATGTAAGGTACCGGTAACCCACGAGCCACGTGGCAAAGTAGAGATTAATAGAAATGGGCTAAATATAAGAGTAAGAGCTAGACAATGATAGGCCTGAGCTAATGGCCAAGCAGTTTAAATAATGTAAGCGTCTGTGTGTTTATTTTATAAGTGGGCTCGGAGACTGGCGGGACTTGGGAGCTGGAGACTGGCGGGTGGCGGAGATTTGTCCTGACTGTGGGCACGGCAGGAAAACTCCAGCTACAAATGCCATTAAGAGAAAGAAAGAAAATTGGTAATACAGCAAAGAGAAATAGTTACTAAGAGCTCTCACAATGTAGCATTCTTCATGGCCTGGAACTTTTTAACGTCTAGTCATAGCTGGGGAAATATGGGAGAAAACCAAATCCACTGTATAGCAGGCAGGGGGCCTGAGGTTTCTCCGAGTGATGAAACTTCACAAAGGGGATGTATGGGACCCTTAGGCAAGGCCAGTGGGGCTCTGTGTGCTGGCTCAGCAGTTAGCCTTTGTTGTCAGACAAGTTATTTGAAATTCTCATTTTTTTTTGTCCTAAAACTTTAATTTGGTGTTGTCTTAAAAATCAGCTGTTGTGACTGCATTTCATTTTGCTGCTTATGATGGTTCTGACAGTATGACCATATGTGCACACATATAATAGGAGAAAAACAAATATTTAGCATAGCTATTTTCTTCTCATAATGATTAAGCTGAATTTTTTCAAGTGAAGTTTTGGTTGTTCAGTATTTTTTTTCTTAGTGACAGTGACTGAGTCCTGGCAAGTATAGTCAGTTTGTGAAAGTATCAGGGAATCATGGACCACCATTTAATCCTTCTCAAACACATCTTTTCTGAATCTAGGCTACCTTTTAATGAAATTGTTACAATTCTAAACCAAGCTTTATGAGAATTGATAGTCCTTTTCCTTTCCATGAACCCTTGAACTAACAGGTAACATACATGGTTACTCCAAGGCAGTGGTTCCCAACCTTCCTAATGCTGCAACCCTTTAATACAGTTTCTCATGTTGGGGTGATACCTGAACCATAGAATTATTTTCGTTGCCACTTCGTAACTATAATTTTGCCACGGTTATGAATCATAATGTAACTATATGATATGTAGGATATCCGATATGCGACCCCTTCAAAAGGGTCATTTGACCCCCAAAGGGATCACAACCCATAGTTTGAGAACCACTGTTCTAAGGCCACTGTGCTATGGAGAAGTCTAAGCTGCTCCTGTGGACGAGCCTTGAAAAGAATAACTGAAAATAAAGACTGTAGATAATCCGGCATCTTAGCTATATCATTTTTACATGATTCTCCTTAAAGCAAACAGGGAAACCACAACAAAGTAGTCTACCTAGCCGATCCACTGTCACTGGAGTATGCCGATAGTGATTGAAATCACTCACATGCTAGTAGGTACATGACGCACTTAAGCAGATGAGAGAGGAAAATAGTGAACAATGGAGATTTTTATCATGCGTCAAATAATTTTATTTTATAATATCACCTAAATTAAAAAACATGGCTTGATAAATTGTGTTTAATTTTTTTTGACAGGGTTTCTCTGCATAGCTTTGTGCCTTTCCTGGATCTCACTCTGTAGACCAGGTTGGCCTCGAACTCACAAAGATCCACCTGCTTCTGCCTCCTGAGTGCTGGATTTTTAATTGCAATCACTAGTTTTCATAGGCAGAATTCAAAATTTAAAAAGTTTAAGTAGTTTTCTAACTTTTTTCCTTTTTTGAAATGGATTTTTACACTACAAATTGATTTTATCTATAAAAAATATTAAGCACAATTGTTTTTCTTTCTGATAGTAGAAGTTTAATAGTCCTCATACTCACAGAGAAGGGATATTTTATCATTTTGGTTAAGAGTCCTGAAAAGACTTTGATGTACCCTTTTAAATTTTAGACATTACAGCACTACACAGCTTATTTATTCTGTAAAAATCCTTCAATAATGTAATGATTATGTACTCAAAAAATAGTCTCTATGACTGAGAGAAATTATAAACAATTTGAAAGAGAAAGATACCTCATCCTTTGCAAGTTTGATAAAAGCAACGTTTGTTATTTGCTAGAAGGGATATGGATGGTTCAGAAACATGGCCAAGAATTTGAAGTATTCCAAAGTTTAATAACTACCTCTGTGCTTTCAAAACACAGCACTTGAAAATCTTAGTAGAAAATACTCCCTTGAAAATATTCTTTTGGCAATGCTTTGTATATATTAATGTCTTTTCAGAAATATCTTTAGGCTCAGCTTTGAAAAAGTAAAGTCTTACTGACCAGGGAATAGTGCAAGTGAGAATAGGGCTTTCGGGGTATTGGGAGATGAATGGGAAAGAGAATCTACTAAGCAGACTTGGTCCCCAAAAGTCTTTGATCACAACCAGCCACATCTAATATCTTGTCTGCTAATTTATTGTTTTAAATAATGAAAAAAAGAAATGCCAGTAGATTTTGGTCATTTCCTAGAGGAAATAGTAAAATTCTCATAAAATTATCATGGGATTTTTCAGCTATCTGAATAGATTATAAATATAAGTAGTACTAAATAAATAGTGAACTTACATTACATTTAATATTGAAAATAAACTGTGTAACATTTACTATTTATTCACACTATGGAAATTTATTTGATTCTCATTAAATTGAAGGTAGAGTCTTTAGTTAGAAGAAAGAGTGCTCGGTTTGTTAAAAGAAATAAAACAGGTGAAAACTTATTGTTACCAATGTCTACAGCAGCTCATGCTCTGGGGTAGCAATTCTGCTTTTTTAAACTGAAAAACTAATGTTAGTAAAGGAAAAGTAGCTTTGCATTTTAAGTCTCAAAATTAATACCGGTATAAATTCATCTTTGGGTTATTTGATTCCAAAGCCTGTACTATATTACACTGTATTGATTAATAAAACAATTAAACCCTTATCCTGCAGGAACTTCTATTCTACTGGAGAAGTAATAAACACACAGGAAACGTGAATGATGACTGTATTGAAACAGCTGGAGATAAAGAGGAAGCAGAACAAGGTTTCCAAGGTAGAAATAATCACATTCTCATCTTTATTCCATAGAGGGACGTATTGAGAAAAAATGAGGAAAGGGAACAAGTATGGTTTTTGCAGTATAAATAATGTCACCCAATAGGGAACCATTTACAATAATAAGGCAAGTGCTTTTGGTGAGTAGATGATGCTGGAAGTTAGTTGTTGTGACTTGTTTTAAAAAAAAAAAATAAAGCCGGGCGTTGGTGGTGCACGCCTTTAATCACGATCTCTGTGAGTTCGAGGCCAGCCTGGGCTCCCAAGTGAGTTCCAGGAAAGGCACAAAGCTACACAGAGAAACCCTGTCTCGAAAAACCAAAAATAAAAAATAAAATAAAAATTTGTCCGTTGACACAATTTCAAACCAACTGGAATTATGATATTAACTACAAGAACCACGTAGGATAAAAAATAAGTTGTTGTGTAAATGTTTTAAAACAAGCAGACCAATACAAGAATATTGGAAAAGATCAGGAAATGTACTTACACTATAGGCAAGTATACTAATGAAATTAACTGGGATAGCTGCTGTGCTTTCCAGAGCATTGGGAAATATTTATTTAAAAATTATATTATTTATTTATTTAATTATGTGTATGAATGAATCACACCTAAAGAAACAATGCTTTGTGTTCTTCTCAATGATCCTATAAATTCGATTTTTTTTTTTAACAGAAAAATCCTTAGTTTGGTGCTGGGCTTTGAGTCCTTATTTTCTTTTGTAAGGTGAACTTATATAGACCAAAGTACTTCAATTTTAATTCAATGGCTTTACTATTGCCCAACCACACATACACATACACACACACACACATACACACACACACACACACACACACACACACACACATACTCACATACTCACACTCATACACACATATACACACAGACCACACACACATATATACACACACATACACAGACCACGCACAGGCAGACTTAATACTTACACATACAATTTATAAAGAAAAAACCAAGGAGAACACAGATCTTTTGTGCACTTAGGGGTTAAAAGAGAGCCCCTAGATTGTTGGTACAACAACATGCTACAGGATGATGTTTCGTTTTCATGATTAAGTTAATGAATAGTTAACTAAAGCTAGACAGATTATCCAAGTAAGTCCTTCCTCATTGGGTATACCCTTAGAAGAACATAAGCCTTGCTTGAAAAAATAAGTAGGGACATTCAAGATAGTAACATATAGTGATTGTACAATAGGATGTTTTGAGAGACTCGTTGGGGAGACAAGACAAATTGTCTGCTTACCCCAGATAGGGAACTGAGAACAGATCAAAGTAAGGATACCACAAAGTCCACTTTGGTGAAGGAGTAACATCAGGTGATTTAGAGGCTGTGACTGAGTGGTTAGTTACAGGAAGAGAAATGGCACACAGCAACCTCGTAACAGAAAGCCCACTTCAGACTGGGTGAAGCTCCTGAAATTTGGTAACAGTGCTCACTGCACAACTCAGAGATATTGCAACAGGTTGAAGAGTATCTCCTGTAAAGCTCGGCTGGTCTCAGCCTCTTTAAAGCGGCCCATATATTTCCCTGTCTCTTCCAGGCGGCCTAGCTACTCTGAGAGCATCTCTTGGTTGTTGGCTGCCCTTACCACTTTTAAAAACTTGGGGAGCTGGGAGGGGGTCAATGTATTTGGTAAATTTAGGGACTATATGAGGTTTTTGGGTTGTTCACTCCCTGAGGGGTTTTATTTTTTTAGTTAGCTTTCTGAGATTTTATACAGTATGTTTTGAAAATATTCACACCTCCCTCTTCTCCTTCCAAATCCATACAGCAACCTCCCTTCCTTACCCATCCTACTCTCTCTCCCCCACCTCTTTTTCTTTCAAAAATTTGATCCAATTTGTTGGCTTATATATATGTGGTTGATTTACAAGGGGCTGTACTCTTATCACAAGCTGAATCTCTCTCTGCCAGCAGCTATCAATTGTCAAGAGTTCATTGGCTATGGAAAGAACACTGTGGGCACTTCCTAGCACCTTATTTGGATTTGGCCTTTCTCAAACTACTGCAGGTCTTGTGCATGCTGTCACATCGGGTATGAGTTTATATATAGTTACCTTGTTGTGATTGAAAGATGGTTTCCTTGCAGTCATCACCATCCCTGGCTTGCAGACTATTTCTGCTTCTTCTCCAATTATCCTTATGCCTAGGGAAGAAGGAGTGGCATACAGTTGCCCCATTTAAATGTGAACAGTCTTATTCTCTGTACCGCCTTAGTCAGTGGCTCTCAATTTTCCTAACACTGAAAACCTTTAATAGAGATTCTCATGCTGTGGTAACCTCCAACCATAATTTTTTTTGTTGCTACCTCAAAACTGTAATTTTGCTACTGTTAAAAACTTCAATGCAAATATCTGTGTTTTTGATGGTCTTAGGTGACCACAAAAGGGGTCGTGACCCACGAGTTGAGAAAGAGTGTCCTAAGTTTTAACACTCCTAGAGCATACAGATACTTAAGAGATTTCTTTGCAGGAAGGAATGTATCATTTCAAGGGGGTTGGTGAATGGCTTCTTAACAGTCAAAAGAGTTATGACAGCAGTCTAGTCTGAGACATATACTGCAAAGAAAAAAATAGGTATATTATCCATTCTAATCATGCTTGTTTAAAAGGAATAATGGATTAATCTTCATTGTTTCAACTAAAATATTCTTAACCAAATAATTGCCTAAAGTGAAAAAAAACTATTTTATTGAAGAATCTGGCTTAAAGATAGAATTGTTCATAAAAATAATAATAATGAGGATGACATTAGAAGTGTTTAAGATTGTTGGTGTCTGCTACCAAACACAGGTTGAAAATAACTGTACTCTAATTCTACCTGATAAAAATTATAAAATCTGCCAGGTGGTGGTGGCGCATACTTTTAATCCCAGCAGAGGTAGGTGGATCTCTGTGAGTTTGAGGCTAGCCTGGTCTACAGAGTGAGTTCCAGGAAAGGTGCCAAAGCTACACAGAGAAACATGGTCTCAAAAAACCAAATATATATAAAATTCAAGTGGACTATTGGAATATACTTAAAATCCACCTATGTTTATTAATGATAAACTTCTCTAAACTTGCATGTTGTACTTGAAGTATTAGTCAATCACACTATGAAGAAATTTAAAAACTACATAGCCAGAAAATTATAAGACAAAAAGGCATTTAAAAAAAAAAGCAACTTTGTTAAAAAGTCCATCAAAATTATTGCAGAATTTTCCAGAAAACATAAAATTATATCTTATGGGAGACTGATTATATCTTTTTAAAACATACTTCAGTTTATGGTATTTGCTGGATTACTCTGAAAAAAATGAAACACGAAATGTTTTTCTTTCATCATTAAAGGGAAGATGAATAAGAATTGATAAGATAACCCAGCCAAGACTCCTATCAATAGTGAAGAGGGTGCCTGTACTGGCCTTCTGTAATCATATTGGTGATTACCCTAATTGTCATCATAGAACCTTCATCCAGTAATTGATGGAAGCAGATGCAGAGATCCACAGCCAAGCACTGGGCCAAGCTTCAGGAATCAAGTTGAACACTGGGAGGAGGGATTATATGAGCAGGAGGGGTCAAGATCATGATGGGGAAACCTACAGAGCAAGCCGACCCCAGCTCATGGACTCTAGATGGACAGTTAGGGAGACTGCATGGGACAGACCTAGGCCCTCTGCATGTAGGTGAGAGTTGTGTGGCTTGGTCTGTTTGTAGGGTCCCTGGCAATAAGACTAGGGTTTATCCCTGGTGCAAGAACTGGCTTTTTGTAGCCCATTCCCTATGATGAGATAACTTGCTCAGCCTTGATGTATGCCTGTGGGGGGTGGGGACTTGATCCTGCCTCAACTTGTTATGCCAGGCTTTGTTGATACCCCTGGGAGGCCTGACCCTCTCTATTGAATGGATGGGGAATGGGGTTAGGAGGAGGGAGGAGGGGAGAGTGTCAGGAAAGAAGGGAGGGGGAACTGTGATTGCTATGTAAAATGAAAAAAAATTAAATAAAAATTAAAGTATGAGAGCAAAAAATAGAAAAAAATTGATATGAACTTAGAGAAAATATTTTAAATAAAAATAGTATTTATGTAAAAATATCCAGCCATAGCATATATGTGATAACTTTGAATAAAACACAAAGAGGATTCAGGGAAAAACTTACAGAAAATATAACAACTAGAAATTGATTCCCTCAATAGTGAAGAGCATAAATTGCAGCAAAATCACTTCATCTAACACCCTAAATTATGACTGTGTGTTCTATTTTCTAGCCTGGAAGTCAGATGACGAAGATAGTTAAAGTCTAGACAGCTAAGTGCTATGTCAAAGCATAATACTGAATCAATACATTTGCATATCTAGAGCCACACACATGACTACATTTCCAGTCTCTCATTATAATGGGAACAACGTCAGTTAAATCTGACCAAGTGACTGATTTCATATCAAAGGAAAATAAAAATAAAATGTATGTGGTTCTATTTGAAATGGCAAAAAGGAAATATGTCTTCTGCAGATTCTCTTGTATTATACACAAAAATTTAATCCAAGTTTATTCAGTGCCAAATGGTCAGCCCTGAAAACACGCATACAAATGACATTATATGGACTTAACAGATTATGTCTGGGAATATATATCTGTGTACAAATACATATATGCATACAATAATAATTAGTGAAAAAGAGACCATTAATTTGAAAGGGAGTGGGGAAGGGTATATGAAAGTGCTCTGAGGAACAAAAAGGAATGTATAAATGTCATAATTAAATTAAAATATCAAAAAATAATATTCTAGGTGTAATTTCTGAAACAGTGATTTTATCACATCATAAAGTCCATAAATGGAAAAATGTGAACTGAACACGAGGGTTAGATTATCTTCAGTTTTAAGTATCTGTGTGCTTAGCCAGCAATGCTTGATGATTGCAAGGACTAAAACTGAGAGCTCACTACATTGTGACTCCTTTATTCAATGTCGGGTTAATGCTGGCTGTGACATGAGCACTCAGCATAGCTATGAGAGCATCCTAAGACAAAAAGGACCTAACTGGTAAAAATCTCAACATGTCACCACATCCTTAATAAAAAGCATTGCCACATTCAAGGATGAAGGACTGGGATTCACTTCTAAATTGCAGGAAGGCTAGCATCACATTACAAGAAGATTGTGAGATGGGAAAATTAAACAATCAAGATGTTTCTTGGAAAATACTGTTTGCTATGCTTTCCTATTCCTTGGTGAATTCTGATAACAAAACTAGAAAGCTCTGTCATGACTTATATTTATCGCTGACATGCATTGCTTTATTGATTGCTTATTGAGTTGAGTCACCACTAGGCTTTGAGTTTGGGTTTTGTATTGTTTTCATGGCAATAGTTGGCCTAACTGAATTGCATAAACACTAAAGAGAATGCTTAGAGAGGAGGAAGAAAAATAGAAGTTGAAGCATCCTTCAGGAGTTAGAGTCAAGGAAAATGTGCTAAGACTTACCTGAATTTTTAGCACTGTGAAGCAGGAAGGTTTCATTGAGATGATTATTAATTTTTAATAAATTTGTTTATTTATTTTACAACCCAGCTACAATTTCCCTTCCCTCCTCTCCTTCTAGTGCCTCTCCCCACTGCTCATCTGTCCACACCTCCCAATCTACTCCTCCTCCTTTTCTGTTTAGGAAAGGGCAGGTTTTCCATGAGTATCAACAAAACATGGCATATCAAGTTGCTCTAAGACTAAGCACCTCTCCATGAAATAAGGGTGAGCAAGGCAACCCAGTATGAGAAGATAATTATTTTTAAGTAAAGACCTTAAGAAATTGACAGAGTTGTGCTTATCAACACTAGACAAGCAGAAACATAAGAATCGAGATCCTATGTACAAGGTTCCTGTAACCTTCATGGAGGCCAGAGGGAATAACAGATCACTCTCAGAAAGTGAATACAATGGAATAATAGAATCCTTGAATAATGTATCCTGAGAAGTCAAACCAATAACTAAACTCTACTGTAAATTAGGAGACCCCATTAGAGGGAAGATGTGATCTGATTTTTCTCAACAGCATCATTTCAGCTGTGGTCAGAACAGACATGAGAAGCAATAGGAAAGAAATGTCCCATTAAAATGTCTCTCCCTTATAAGAATCCTTGCCACAGATAATGACTCATATCCTAGAGAGTAGTATTTAAAATTAAAGTAATAAGGCATGGTTTCCTTACATATTATTTTCGTTGTAGTTGCCTTTTGCATTATTATTCAATTTCAACGAAATACGCAAAGTGTGTATTTTTGTCATTTGCAGAATGTAACTTAGTGATGTTTTCTACATTCACATCACTAGGCAGTTGATCTTTGTAGCTTTGCATCCTCTAAACACTGAAGCATTGTATAAATTAAACAACAACGGGGATACATTTGAGTGTAGAGAGTTCATAATTTTCAAGAATATTAGGGTGTGGATGTTGAAGAAGAAAAGAGGGAGGAAAAAGATGATACAAAGGTTTTGTCTTAAGTACCTGGAATAATACAGGTAATGTAAGTTAAGAAAATAAACAAACGAAGGAGGTACTAGTCTGAGTAGTAACAGCTGTTCAGCAGAACAAAACCTTGCTAGTTTGAACATCTGATTTGGATATTTCTACTGTTTAAGATGATAGACATTTAATAGTGTGTGTGTGTGTGTGTGTGTGTGTGTGTGTCTGTGTCTGTGTTTGTGTGTGCATGCTTATCACAATATTAGGAAAGTTATCTAGGTCAAGTAATGTATTGAGCTGCCTGTTGCAGAATACTTGTTTAACTATGCAAAGATGTGTTGCATTTGTTTAAATATGTAAAGATGTATTGCTATTTTATCTTGTCTGCCTAAGGCACCTTATTGTTCTAATAAAAAGCTGAATAGCCAATAGCAAGGGAGGAAGTATAGTTGAAACTTCCTGGCAGGATTGTAAGTAGGAGGAGGAATTTGTTTAGGCTCAGGGTGAAAGAGAAGGAGAACCAGGGAGACTCCAGGGGCCAGACAGACAAACACATTGGAAGCAGGGAAGTAGAACTTACAGAATGAAAGAAAGGTAAAAAGATCTGAGGCAAGGTGTATATGAATAGAAGCAGGTTAAATTAAGTTAAAAGAGCTAGTAGGGCAAGCCTAAGCTAAGTCTGAGAATTCATAATTATTAATAAGTCTGCATGTCTTTATTTGGGATCTGGTTGGCAGCCCAATGAAAATTCCAACTACAGCTGTCATGAGCTTTGATATTATTTTAAGGCATGCCTTTAGACAGACTTAGCAACAGATATGTGTAAAGAACATCTACCAACAAAGCACAAGAACAAAGTATTGAGGGACTTTAGTATTCAGAATTACAGAAGAAAGGTATATATTTGAATGTACCACAGATCCAGAGATTGATTAAAATGGATGAAAAAAGTTGGAAAGGGGTAGCAATTATCATGTATAACATGCATGTGCAAAATCATTAAAGACCACTGTTGTGGGCTGTCTTTCTGTATGCTGTGAATATGTGTTGTTTGTAGATGAACAATCCTTCACTGCCGCTGCTGTCCTTCCTCTCCGCAAAAGAGCTACTTCCTGTGTGTCTGTCTTCTTATAGACTTTCTATTCTGCCTTCTCATTGGTTGTAAACCCAACCACATGACCTCCTTGTCACTGCCCATCTATACAGACCTCCAGATCTTCTATGGTTGGTATTGAGATTAAAGGCGTGTTTCTCCATGCTGGCTGCATCCTTGAATACACAGAGATCCGCCTAGCTCTGCCTCCCAAGGGCTGGGATTAATGGCCTGCACCACCACTGCCCAGCTTCTGCTATGGCTTGCTATTAGCTCTGACCCCCAGGCAACTTTATTTATTAACATACAGATAAAATCACATTTCAGTACAAATAAAATATCACCATAGTTGTTCTTATTGGTTGATAAATAAATCTGTTTGGCCAGTGGTGAGGCAGAATAAAGTTAGGTGGTACACTCAAACTGAAGACTGAGATGAAGAAGGGTAGTGTCAGAGGAGATGCCAGCTCACTGCCCAAGGAACAACAAGATGCCAGCAGACCTGTAATACCATGACCATGTGGTAACATAGAGATGAATAGATATGGGTTAATTTAAGATGAAAGAGCTAGCTAGCAAAAAGCTTGAGCCATAAGCCATAGAGTTTGTAATTAATATAAGTCTCTCTTTGTTACTTGGGATGGAGTGGCTGTAGGACCTGGCAGGACAAAGGAAAATTTTATTGCTATAGACCACAATCAATAAAACAAAAAGAAATAAGATATTAACCAATTTTGTCTAAATTGTTGTTAAAAATAACTATGGGTATAGGTGTTGCATGGTCCGGCCATAATGTATTGGTAGGATCAAACACCTTTGAAATTATCTGAAGAATTAAAAAAAAAAAAACTTGGAAACCCTGAATATACAGAATTTAAGAGTTTTTTTTTCAAAGAAGGAAAAGAACATAAATAGGCTGGTATTTAAATTGGTCTTGCATCAGGTCTCTTATATGTTCAAGATAATATGGGAGTTCAGAGCACTTTAGAAGAGAGAGCATTAAAGATGTTATGTAACAGAATGTTCTGGACTAAAGAAGGTCACCAATGTGAGTAGGGTTTGTATTGTTTAGTGGCAGTTGGTGATTCTGTGTAAAGTTTTTAAGAGAGTTATTTAGCCTGTGATGAATTATGCATTTCTAAATTTGCTGACCTTTTCTCTGATGACAATAACTGTCAGTAATTTGTTACATGGCAGTACTTTAAGAAAATAAACACAATCTGCCCCTTCAGGGTAAGGGTGACATTTTTAACAATAAATGAAAAAGTGACTGCTTCCTGAAATATGTTTCTACTGGATAACCTCTTTCCAAGGATGAGAATAAAGACCATTTCTGAACTGACATGCCACATATGGAGAGTAACCACTAATAGTAAAAAGCATGCTGTGAAAATATATTGATAAAATGTAGTACAAGACAGTAACAATTGTACAATATGACTTGGAATTGACCCAAAAGTGCAGTCTGTGACATCTTGGTTTCAAAAAGTACTAAACCACAGACTACTCACCTCAACACATATAGTCTCCATCACAACACTTCAAGTCATTCCAAATCTGGAAGTCCTCTGGTAAAAGGTTACCACATACCCAAGGAGGGTAAAATGTCTCCCTCAAGTGACCTTGAGAAGATCAGGCACTCTGCACTTCAGAAACAGGGCCCAGAGACCCCTGAGCAGGAATTGACCTGAATGTCTCCTTCCTCAGGACTAACTTTCATACTACCAGAAGGTACTGCGAAAGCTTCTAAAGGAGGGAGGCAGCCAACAGTCCTACCCCTTTATGATGCCTATTAATCACATCAATGATCAACATGGCCAAGATAACCCTAAGGGTCGGAAGTGGCATGCATACCTTGGTGGCAACTAACAGCTTTATAATTAAACTTAAGACCCTATCAATAAGAATGAAACCATTCCTGGTGCTAGAAACCTAGTGAACTACTCTATGTTAGTGAGGACATGGCTACTGGAAGATAATCTACAAACACCACTTTACTAAACCAGCACCATCCCTAAATACATTATACTTATCCTTATACCTACAGATATGTAGTTATCACCTGCCATCTAGGAAACTTGTCTTTGCAGCATACAGAGACCATTACAGAAAAATTATAACCAATCAAAGTGCAGCATTTTCAAGCCTAGACTCAAAGGATACATTTACAAATAACTTCATCACCCAAGTCTCAAGGAATGTTGTGAAAGAAGCAGGATGACTGCAAGAACCAGAAGATCAGAGAGTTTTCTATGAGACTGTGTCTCCTTGTAATATCAGAAGCTTTACCCAGGAAGTCTCACCAACCTGACTGCCCAATTGTGAGCTGAACATGAATGACTTCAACAAGAATGACACCAATGGGCACATGGAAAGATGCCTAGGAAACCCACCCCACTCCAGGCCTCAACCCTGCACTAATAACTATAGGCAACAGGAGTGTTGGGAACAGAACAAATAGTATTCCCTAGGGCAAAGCATACCACTTGGTTATTGAATACTCAGTGGTCAGTTCTGGAAATACACATATGCATAACATGCATGTAGTAACAATGAAAAGAGAGGCAAAGAATTAGAAAGAGGACAAAGACAATTAGACAGGCTAAGGGTTGGAAGGAGAAAAGGGAAGACAGAAATGCTGTAATTCTATCACAATCACTAAAATATAACAGTACTAGAGAAAATCACTACAAAAAAAGGAAAAAAAACTTTCCTAAATGAGAATAAAGAAAATAAAACATTAATCACCTATTATTCCTATTATTTGTATACAGAAACTAAGGAAACCTCCATTTCTTTCATTATAAGACTGCAGTAAAATTATGGAGCATAGAGATAAAAAAAATCCCAAAATGTTTACTCCTTGTACATGTTTATTCAAAATAGTCATTTTATACAATCTATAAATCAAACAAACAAAAAAGAATTAGCCTGGTTAATGAATATGCTCTGTCATAAGAGTCAAATTAAATGCTATTTGAAACAAAATTTAATAAACACTCCACTATTTTGGAGTATCTGAAAGCTGTAGACTGGAATAATGGTGATGAAGACTAACTCAGAGTAAGAAATGCCTTTCAACAAGAACTATTACTCTCAGATCTGACCCTGAGGATTCATGTACCATGCAGCACTTTATTCCCCAAACTGTAGACATCTTAGTCATGAATCTTAGTCAGATGCTATTTCTCCTCTCCAATAGCCACTTTCAAGACACAAAGAAGACTTAACATCCTAAGAACTAGGCAATCAGTGTGTGACTCATAGGGTTGAGTTGTGTTTAGAACTGTCCTCAACAGGGTTGCTTGATTTGGTCATTGAATAGAACATTAGAGGACCAAGGAGCAGGAGAGGCTTCAAATTAAGCCTGGTTTTGTGATTGTGTTTATTTGTCCCTTTTTAGGGGAGAATTTGTGACAAAGTCTCTGTGGGATGGTGGAATCAATGTTCAACCTGCTTCTGCAGTTGTGCTCAGGAGACCTCACACTTGAGTAGGAAAGTCAGCTTTCTTATCCTCACCTAAAGAGTAGTAGAAAACTGCTTCTGAAAGCCCCAGAAAGTATAACAAAGATATCCAGAGCCAGAATAAAGGATAAAATTAGGCCAGAGGAATGAATATACCTCAGAAGCCAAGGCACCTATCTTATAGTACAGATCATATTCATTGACCACAGGGTTATTTCAAGAAAGAAAGTATCAAACATGTATCACCAGAGTTCATTTAAAGTTACATTTTTAAGTTATAGAGTCAACTTGCATCAATATAAATAATATGCTATATGTAAAATAAGAATGCAGAGTACCAGCCAAAAGAGACCAATTGTGAGAATAATAAAAGAAAGATGTGATCCTGTTGGGAATAACTGCTCTAATTCCTTCCTTTCCAGTCATTGCAGTAGTAAAGTTAAAGACTGACTCTCTTACCAGCATCTGAGCTTACTAATTAGCAACATAATTTGGCCCTGATGTTCATTGCCCCTGTAATGACTTTCCTACATTAACTCTTAGTGCAAGCAAGCAAGCATGAGGTATGGAAACATCCCAGGCATTTTGGAAGGTTTTAGGACATTGGCTGAAAGTGTACTGCTAATGAAGAATTTTTAAAAAATGGAATCTAATGGAAGGAAAGACCTCCAGTCTGCAGGCAGTGAATTATCCACGAAGGTAAAAGAGGTAATAAGAGAGTGAGTGATTTTGTTTACAGACATGACTGGTTGACTAGCATGCAATTACGAGACCTGTTTTCAGTTTGTCCTTTGTGAAAGTAATTGTGCTGTGTCACACAAGAATTGCTCTAATAAATGGATACCTTCACAATGCAGAAGAGTGATAGTGTGGAATGGCAGTACACGGCAATGTTGTGAGTGCTAGATGTGGTCATCATTAGTGACAGCATTCCTTATGACACACTACACTAGACTGAGAACAACTGCTCATTCCGGATAAGCAGCACTAAAGGTAAATGGAGTGGCAGCTTGTAGTGTCACAGGTCCCACTGTGCTAATTAATTAGTCGGCGCTAGCAATGTCTTGGCAGAGTCCCATGGAGCTAGGAAGATAGAAAACATGTCTTGAAGGAACTACACTAGACGAGGAGCAGCACATAACTGATGAACAGAAGATAATTTGAGCATCCTTCAAAACAAGAGTAACCATAGAGGACCCACTTCACTTCCCAAGTCCAACTATTTTACAAAGTGGTGAAGGCTGTTTTGAAGCAAATCACATCATTTATTTTGAAATCTTTGCATAGTGGTAGGTAAATTAATGAAATCCCAGTGATCTCCAGTGCAAACATAGAGACACATTGAAATCACCAGGAAAAAATTAAAACTACAGATGGCTGGTTCTAAGAATAAGGATTCTGACTTAATTGCTGTGGCATAAAGTCTGCCCATGGGAACTTTTACAGCTCCCAAGGTAGTTCCATTGTGCAGCCATGTTTGAGTGCGACTACTTTGTTTTGTTCTGCCCTCTAACCAAAGAAATGGCATCTGACTCTATTATGTGTTAAAATCTCTTGGGAAGCTTCAGAAAGAAATCAGATTTTGATCAAAGTCGGGCCTTAGTAATAGAAGTGTTCAATGTTGTAATTAACATATTTAAAAGGCACACGGCAAGTTGCTGATCTGTATCAAGAATTCCACTTAGGAATAAGAATCTAAAAAGAAGATAACACCTTGTCATCAAGATATATAAAAATATTTAAAGTTTTCTATGGTTTGAATTACTATCTGCCTCATAGATTGAATATTACTCTAGACTGAACTCTGCTTTTGTTCTTGCATTATTATCTTGCAGTTATTTGTGTAATAGTGGAAACTATTTGAGAAACTGCTTTCTATCATCTGTCTCCTCTGTGGCAAATTAACAACCAGAGAGCAGGGTGATAGTGACTAGAAAGCACCAGATAAAATAAGAGGTCGGCGGTTCAGGCATTGGTAAGTTGTCTGTACTCCAGTAAAACGTCTCTTGTTCATGCTCATACAAGTAACCCCAATTAAATGCAGTAGGACATGAGCAGAAAAAGGCATGAAAGCAAGCAGAAGAAATATTTGAGAAAAAGAAGGAGGTTGTCTGCAGGAATGGGAAGGGTTCCAGAGATAGATAGCAATGGTGAGAAATATGTTCAGAAAACATTGTGTACGTGTGAGAAATGGTCAAACCATAAACAGTTTTAAAGGATGAGCTCTATCCTTATCAACGATTAGTACTCCAACTGTGGGAAAGTTATTTGACTTTAAATTTAAGAATTGAGAAAATAATGTTCTCAAAAATTGCCACACATTATTATAGTAGATATCAAAATAATTAAATCAAATAAGATGGCAGAAATGTAAATGTTTTAAGTATATTGAGTTTTCAAATATGTATTTATGAATATGGGGAAATTGTAATAAATTTCAAAGATACCATTGGTTCACTGCCTGAAATAATGTGTCAAATAGGTGAAATATTTATACTGTTTAATGTTGACACCTGCTCTTTCATAACAAGGGAAAATTACAAGGATTAGCATAAATTTAACTTTGATTATGTAATTTTAAATGGATTCAGGAAATTCAAATTATATTCAACTTCATGTAATTCAATAATCTGTAATTACATTCAAATGAAGCATTTTATACATGGAAAACATGGATATGTAAATTAATAAGGTATCATTCAATTTTTCCAGAGAGCAAAGTATAGTTCTTCGCAGTATAATTATAAAGAGATATGGATGTATGTCCACCTCACCATTAATGTATGTCTACATATCTATCATCTACTTAATTTTAGAAATATAAAAATTTGATTTTGGTGTGAATTAAAGATCTGGAGTTGAAGATAAAACAGATTTGTCAAAAATTAAATTATATACTAAGAGTTGGGCAGGTGAGAGAGGAGAAGCCACAGCAGGGGATTGGGTACAGAGCATGGGCTGAGACTGGGGGAGTGGATTGTGGGGGAGAAGAGCAAGAGTGAAAATCTTAAGATCAGCTACCTGCATCTCTGGATGACTTGGACAGCAGGTTCCTAATAAGTGCCTATGGGAGTTGGTGGCTGAGACACAGGGATAACATGGTAAGAAAGTCTGTAGGAGAAAATATGTGATATGGTGGTGATGGAGCAAAGAATCAGGGAAGTAAGCAGCAAGCAGTCTGCTACAGAGCTGGGTATGGAACTGTGAGATTAGATTTGGAGGAGAGGAGGGAGAGTGAAGAACTGAAGATCACCTACTTGTTTTCTATCCAGAACATATTTTGAACACTGATTTATCTGCTAAGTACTTTTTGATACTTTCTATATATTGATCATTTTCTTAAGAGTTAAAAATAGTTTGTATAATAAAAGATATACTTATCATCTAAACATTGTACTTAACTAAAGCTTCTTAGGTTATGGTAAGATATAGATCTTCTTATCAAGTTATAGTTATATTTATTATTTAAAAATAATAAATAGTACTAGAAAACATAACATTCAAACATTATATTGCTTTACAGTTGATGGATCCCTGGAGAAAGAGAATTTGGAAAGGCTAATATGGCTCTTTCATGATTCACTGACCAGCACAGTCTGTGCTTTGGTCAGAGGTTTGGGTCAGGTATCAGTAATAATAAGCATAGCTATGAGTGGAAGGAGCAAGAGGAACCTGAACTCAGTGTCACATATATTTAGTGATGAAATGCTGATAGCTTCAGCCTTAAAGTCAATCCTCATTTCATTGTTTTTTTTTGCTTTGTTGCTGCCTTTAGCCACTTCAGAGGATACTTTTCCCCCTACCATTTAAGTGACTATTACTGTTAAAGAGTGCTGCTTCTAACTGGATGAATGCCAAGGAGTAATGGAAGTGAGGAGCAATAAACTTCAAGGTGTTTTACACTTGATTTTACTCTGTTTTTTCCCATAGCTTTGTATGTTTCCCAAACCTCTTTTTTCTCTCTCTTCATTTCTTAGTCATGGCCTTGCAATTAAGACTTAAAAAAAAAAAAACTCATTTCAACTGTTACATGATTAAGTCACTTGTGTACAAAAGATTTTTTTTTGTTACCTACCTTTGGAATTTTCATCTTAGTGTTTTCTCATTCAAGTTTGTATAAATGAAAGGAAAGAGATGTGAGGACGTTAGAGTCCTTTTCACATTATACCTTCTTTTTCTTCGTTTATGGAGTCATTTTGGCTTATTAAGGGAGGCAATAGAAAGTAGGTGAATGTGTCCTTTGTAACACTGTGTCCTTAGACATCTCAGAGACATTTACTACCTACTGCTTTATGTGTGTGCTTGGTAGCTGTTCCTTACATGGCAGAATGCAATAATCGAAATTCTCCTACATTATGGAAGCATTTGAATTCACACCACTCTGAATATTTATATCTCATTTCTTAGGATAACTGGGGTCTAGAATCTGGTTGGTTGAGAATCTTTGAAGAAGAATTGGTAGAAAATCAGCTAGAGTCTTGGGTCATTGAGCTGGTTCTCTCACAACCTATTGGGTACTGTTGATGTGATGCTGGTGATGCAGAAGGCCTTTTGAATAATTTTCACCTCCTTTTATATGTTTGTGTTGACAATGATTATTTTCATTAAATGCAAGACAATTTTAGGGACTAAAATGGTATATACAGTTAGATTTCAATTCTTTTTTTTAAATTTTTTTATTCAGTTTACACACCAACCACAGACTCTCCCTCTCATCCCCCCTCCTTCTCCCCGCCCCCACCTGTCTTCCTCCCCACAACAATTCTCTCATCCTTTCCTCCAAAAGGGTAAGTTCTCCTATGGGGGGACAGCTGGTTAGATTTAAATTCTTAATTATTTGCTTATCAATGGCATTGATTGTTGTCATATTTCTTACAAAATCAAATATGTTAACTAGAAGCTTACTTATTTTGATTATTGCTTTATGTCTTAATATTTTTCTTAGCAGAGAATATGAAACTTTTATATAGATTAACATAGCCAATATTCCTATTTTTTATTTCTTGTATTTTTTCCAGTAATTATATTCCACTGGTGAAAATTTCAAAACTCTATCATATTCTCTTTCAATGTTCTTATACTTTCTACACAGTGCAAATATTGCAGAAATACTATTTAAAAATGAAAATTATGATTGTTTATTTCTTTAAAACTTGATTTTGTGTTTATGAATGCTTTTTGATTCATTGAGCATGATTTATTGAGTACATCTTATTCTTAGAAATTACTAGTAAGTTTCCTATTTAATATGAATAATATGTGCACCTAAAATATATTTGCCTATTTTGTAAACTCTCCTAACCATTTTTTTTTTCGTTTTGTAGTAAGCAATTTATATGCAATATAACCTTGGGGACTAGAAAGATTGCTCAGCAGTTAAGAATGCTTCCTGCTATTACTGAGGACTCAAATCACTAGCTCCCCTATCTGGCCATTCATCGCCACCAATAATTCCAGCTCCAAGGGAATCCAGTGCCTCTGTCCTCTATGGAAACCAGCACTCATGTGCAAATATACGCAAATACACAGACACAGACACGATGTAGATGCAGACACAGACACACATACACAAACAAACACACACATAATTTACAAAGCAAATCTGAAATAAAAACAATAGAAATCTCTGTATGTTCAATTTGTATTTGCTTTTGAAATAAAAATTTGCTTCTCATATGGATTGTATCTTTTTAGTTTATGTGGATGCATTTGTCTTTTTTAAATGTATAATATTATGAGCAAAATGGTTTTCTCTTTATAACCCCCAATTCAAGGAAGATATAAATTCCAGACTTTCATGAGGACTAAGCATAATGAATTTCCTTTTGGACCAGAGTTACTATAATGACTCTGGTTTCACTTCATGAATAGACAGTTTAGATGGACAAGATACACAAAGGAAGATAGATTTCTGAAATCTACATAACAAACTAATTTGGCAAATACAATGAATCTGTATGACCTATTATCCAAATTTTATTTAAAACAAAAGACAGCGGGCGGTGGTGGCACGTGCCTTTAATCCTGGCACTCGGGAGGCAGAGGCAGGTGGATCTCTGTGAGTTTGAGGCCAGCCTGGTATAAAAAGTGAGATCCAGCAAAGGTGCAAAGCTACACAGAGAAACCCTGTCATAGAAAAACAAAACAAAACAAAACAACAAAAAAAAGGCAGAATAAGAGTTCCTTACATTTTTACTATCAATTTATAAGTAATTGATTAATTTACCCTAAGGCTTGTTATTGATTTCATAGGACAGTGGTTGACCAGTGTCAGAGTATACATCATTTTCATCCTTCCCAACACCCATGGTGGTATTTACACAACCACCTCTTCATAGTTTTTTCTCTAGTTGCAAATGTTTGCTTTTCTCCACATAGATCTCGCATCCCCACAACTTGTAATAATTTTGCTATTCAAAAACTTTCCTATGTATGTGCCCTCTTAAGTAAGAACTACTGAAAGTTAGAGAGGTCACATCTGGTGTAGCTAGCTCTAACCACTTTAGTACGTCTTGTTGAATTTTAAACTAGGAAAATATGCTTGATTTCTATACAGTTTTTAGATAAGAAATTTGTTCGAATTATGTTTTAGTGTCAAAGAGCAAGAATAAAAAGATAGTTACCATTAAAAGAGCAACTAAAAATATGTGCATCTCTAGGTGAAATTGTCTTGAATGATTCATGTAATAAATTAAAAAATATGAATATGTGGAGTTAATTTATTTTATAATCAAACATTCATTTCTGTTTTAAAGTCCAAGATCTTAAGATTCACTTCTACCTCCAGGCTGTCACAGGTTCCCAAAATTCATTCAAATCCTAATTGTACTTTTCATCTTCTGAAATACCTTAGGTCTCTGAGACATTTGTTATATTTAAGTATGTCTGAACTAATTAATAATCCATGTCACAGTATGACAGATAAAACATGTCATTAAACTCTATACAACTCCTTCCAATTTGTTTAAATAAAATAAGCTTTATTTTCTCATTGAGGCTGGGTACAATGGGGAGGGTTATAAGAACCAGATGCTTGACATGGAAACAGGCACGTTGGGATGTGTGTGTTTATCTAGAACTCCTAAGAACATCTCAGTGGTCTAGTATGTTTTTCAGCCCTACAAGAAGTTCTGACCCCTGTGGCAGTCTCTTGCTCTAAATTTGAGAATATATTTCTAACCAGTAACACATAATCATACACATTCCAAGAGGCACAAGTGTTTATTTTTTCATCCTGTCAGGTTGGATTTTTTTTTTTTTTGGTCAACTAGAAAGAGCCTAAATGTGTCTTGAAGCTATAAAACAATTGAAACTTCTAACCTGTGATTGAACTCCATGGGGTAGAGAGGAAAACACACAGTTGATAATGTGCTAGTGCCAGGAGGAGAGCACAGAGTAAGTGAAGTGAGGTAATTGAGTATTCAGCACACAAGGAAACATCACTATGCTTTAAAACCCAGGTAGCATTGTACAGTTCATACTTATGCTAGGAGAAAAAAAAAACTTTTTTTTTTTTTTTACTTTACCTGAGTCCTTTATTGAACCCTTCCCTAAAATTAAAGACATTTATGTGTGTATTCAGTAACTTGGAAAGAAGCATCTCCTCACAATTTCCTTGCAGCAAACCTGTACTTAAACACCCTTTATATCCTTCACAATATAAAACAAACAAACAAACAAATAAACAAAAAAAACCCTAATGTTTCTGGAGACCTTATCATGAGCTGGGAAAACTCAATCCTCATAATATCTCACACTGAGAATTGCATTAGCTTCCAATTGCTTCTCATAAAAAATGCTGTGAGTCTTGTGGTTTGCAAATTTATTGTCTTGTACTTCTTAAGGTCATAAGTATAAAATTAGTTTTATAAGCTAAAATTAAGATGTTGGGATGATTGAATTACTTCTTGAATCTCATAGGACCAACAGTTTTTTTTTTTTTTTGCCCTTATAGTTTGTAAGAGATTATCCACATTCCTCATACCAGTTTTTCTGTCTCCAAAGTCAGCGATGGAGTTTATTTCAGTCTAATTATGTTTCTATAGTCATCTATTCTATTCTAACTCTGTAATTCTTGCCCCCCCTTTTTTACATAAAAGGAATGCTGTGAGTCCATTGTTCCCAACGAATAATTCAAGATAGATTCTGCTTTAGTATCTGTAGCAATCTCACCAGGTAATGAAAGTGTTCATGTGTTCTGTGGATCAGGATGCTGTGTTGATTAATGTTGCCAACTTGACAGGATCTGGAATCACCTAGGAGACAAGCTCTTGAGCGTGCCTGTGAGGGAATATTTACATTGGCTTAACAAAAATGAGAAGAGTCACATAACTACTGGACCAAATTAAATGGGGAAAGATGAATATGCCATTCATTCTTTTTTGATTCTGGACTGCAATCTCAACATAATCCATGATGCTGCTGCCATGGTGGGCTGTACCCTTGAACTGTGAGCTCAAGTAAACTCCTTCTTACTTAGTTGTTTTTTTTTTTATTTTTTTGGTCAAGTTGTTTGTTTTTTGGGGTGTAATTTTTAAATATTTATTTATTTATTTTTATTATTTATGTATTTTATTTTGAAATAGGGGTCTCCCTGTTTATCCTTCCCTGGCTTGGAAATCATGTTAACTAGGCTTCTCTAGAACTAAAAATGATCTGCCTGTCTCAGCTTCCCAAGAGCCAGGATTAATGTGTGGGTCACAATGTCTGGCTTTTTGTCAAGGTGTTTTATCAACAGTTTAAGACAAGTGTGAAACACAAGGCATGATCATTTCTTGGGCTCTGTTATTTTTTTCCACATCAGAGTCTATTTTATAATAGAAACCTAAACTTCAGTAAGATAGGATGGTTGTCACTACACCTACAGATCCCAAGATTTGCATAACTCTTTCATCCATGTTCCTTCTATTTTGCAGCCTATCATACTGAGGTACCCCAGTCCAAGTCAGTATATGGAATTTATAAATTTTCTACATCCCTTCCCCAAATGCTTTAATTTCTAAGATACCCAGAAGTTTGTCATAAAGCAGAAAACAAGGAAAATTTGCAGTTTGGACATTGATACTTATGGGGTCAGCCACAGCGTACAACAGTTCTATTAATATGTTGCAGATAACTGAAAGTATTATGGTACTTTCCTTTCCTATGTCTTAAATTTTCATAAGCAAGAGAAAAAAATGTATAAGTAAAGAATACTTGAATAAAGTTAAGATGTTTTATATTATCTTGGAACATGTAGTGGTTTTAATACTCAAAAAATACTTCGATTGATTTGAAAGGTATTGTGTTGTTTAAACACAAATTAATGATTTAACTTCTTTTTTCTTTTTGATTTACCTGATAAGGTTAACATTAAAACGGAACATATAATATAGGAGCTGTTCTCATTCTACGAATTAGGAGATCATAAAATTCCCATTTTGTCAAGAACATAAAATACAATTATAATGTAGTAGTCACTTTGAGCTATAAGAATTCTGAAATGTAAAATAGCTTCCAGATTATGTGAGTTTCACGATATTAAACCTTCACAAATACAGTTACTACTTCAATTCTTACCACTCATTTCCTGTATATTTAGACTTTTAAACGAAATAATGAGCAAAAAGTATAAGGACAAATGACTTCTTGTGGAAGTGCTGTATGGAAAACAACCTCTGCTTAAGAAATTATGAGATGTAAATGAATCTGATCCAATCCAAGTAATAATTAGAACAGTCATTTGCTCTATATAGAAAAGTATTTTTCATTAATTATCAGTCTGAAAATGATGTTTAAAAGAGTTTTTTTTCACATCATTGTCTACAAATTCTTTATTGCCGATGGATCAGAGGTAACATTTTCCAAATTCAAGGGGAATGTACATCTACGGTGGTTAAAATGAATAATGTGTCCACATTAAAAACTTTGATTGCTAGAGTTTAACAGGTGATGAAGTTTTAGATGGGAGCCAGAGAATCTAATTAAAGGAGACCTGGCTGTACCGAATCAACAGGAACTACTTTGATCTCATTCATCTCCGGCTGTAACTTAAGTTGACATTTCATCTGAAAAGTATAGGTGACAATGGAGAAGTATCTGGCTTTACATTAGAATGTGCTGTACCAGTTTCTTCAAGAATTAATAGGCACATCATTGACCATGCAAACTAATTGTGTCCATTGAACTCCTCTCTCACCGCAATGGGGTATTAAAGATGAACTATTGACGTATTTGCATTTCCACACAAGATATTCTGAAGTTGACCACGGGAATTAAGAAATGAAAAGAAAAAAAATAGGTCATCTATTACTATCACTCCACAGTAATTTCTCCTTTTAAGAGTATTTTTTTAAATCATCAAATATATTTGTTATATTTTTCTAAATGTTAAACTTAACAGTGAAGGTATTTTTTCTGGTAATAACCCATCTCATTTAAAATCCTAATTATTGTTTCTATTTTCCCATATCATCCAAATTGATGCCTATTGACCATGTGATAAAACCAAATTCCTTTCTTTGTATTTTGCTTCATTTATCTATTTTTTGAGAATTTTATACATATATACAATAAATATTTGATGATATCTATACCTTCTTCATCTTCTACAACTTATCCTAGGTCACCCATAAAAATTCCAAAAAATTCATAACCTCCTATTTAAAAAAATATAACCAACTGAATACAATTGGGGCTGTCTACTGCAGAGGAGGAACCTAGGAGAGCTGACATTCATGAAGAAAGCTGACAAGTCTTCCCACTGTAGTCATCAGTGGACACTCGTTTTCAGCTAGGATCAGGCCCTTGTAAGCCCTTCCTCGATCTGTGCTGGAAAGATGACTGACTTGTTATTGTTCAGGTTTCCACATCTGTATTGAGTGCATGAGTACACCAGTCCTGTCATACTTAAAAGCCCTAATTTGCAGCAGTCCTCTTTGATCTCTGGCTCTTAGACTGCTTCTGCCCCCTCTTCTGCAATGTCTCATGAGTCTCTGGGGTAGCAGGTGATATAGATGTGCAATGTCCAACTGAGCAAGCCATGTCACTTATTCTCTGCTCTTTGAAGTGGTTGAATGTGTCTGTGTTGACTGCCTTACATTGTGACTTCTCTGATGAGGTGTGAGACTTGCACTAATATACTGATTAGAAGATGAAGGATTTAGAAGACAATTTGAGCCGGGCGGTATTGGTGCATGCCTTTAATCCCAGCACTCAGGAGGCAGAGGTAGGTGGATCTCTGTGAATTTGAGGCCAGCCTGAACTAAGAGTGAGTTCCAGGACAGGCTCCAAAGCTACATAGAGAAACCCTATCTCGAAACAAAGTCAATTTGATACTATGTGCATTTAGGAAATAAATCAGAAGTAGATTCTCCATTAGGGTGTATGACATCAATAGCCATGGGATTTTGGACAGGTTTACAGTATGAGATATAAGTTTCCTCCTGTAGAGTAGACCCTACATCCTATCAGAAGGCCATTGCTTACCTCTGGAACATTCGTGATAATACTACACTGATGAGAAAATATTGTCAGGCTGGTTATTATTGTGGATGAGAGAGATCACAGCTGAATATAACCATGGATACATGTATATATTATACTTATATGGACCTGTCAACTACCACATCTGATCTACTACTTATCACATCCCTTATATCTTACAGGTGTATTAGAATACATTGATAGTAAGCCATAATGTAGTGGTATTTAAAAAGGAGATCTTTTGGAAACAACTAAGCTTAAATGAGATCCTGTAATTATGTTCTCATGATGATATCATCACAATTATCAGACAAGGAAGAATTCAAAATCTATAACCTATAAACAAAAGCTAAAATATGTTAATTAGGCAGAGAATCAGATATATGCATAAACACATAATTACATATTTATATTACATATGATAATTATGTTATATTACATAACATATAGTATACAAATTATTTATTAATATTTATCATTTTAATACAGGTTACATATTAAGTATTTATCTTTCTGTACTTACTCCTTTTACTTAATATAAAGGTTCACTTTTCTATCAATTTTCCAGCAGGAATGTTTGGAACATAGCTAATCTGTGTTCTGAGTCACTTTCTAATATCATCCTAACTGGACAGATACCTCATTGCCTCGTTGCCATGTTAGTCCCCTCTCCCTTATTTTCCTCCATGCCAATCTTGAAATGTAATCAACATCAAGACAATGACTTTCAATAACATGCCAGTATCCACTGGGAAAGAAATATAGTGCTTCCTGCCTTTGCAAATTTTCTAAATATTATTATTTGATTTCATCAAACCTGAACTTTTCTCAGGAATACTGAAGCTTTACCTGTCCCTTGACTTTTTTGGCTTCTTTTATCATCTGGAATGATATACAATCTTGATTTCTAAACATTTACTTATTTTACTTCAAGATCTAGCTGTTAACCAGTCTTTGTAATGTTCTAAACCATAACACAACTTATTACATTTGTACTAGTATTTGTGATTTCCTATAAAAATATTCCCTCTCTTTAACAACACTGTATAGCCTGTATATTTCTTATCAAATAAACTCATCGTCTTAGATAGTACTTCATTTACAAAATTTGAGAAATTGAAGCTTCTTAATAATCATTTCCTCCTTTTTTTTAGAGCTAAGTGAGACATAAAGATATAGGACAGGAAGTTCTCATAGTGTGATGTTAACTTAAATGAAAAAAATATTTATTATATAACAGTTAAGTGCATTCATGATAATTCCTAGGAAAAAATGTTCTATAGTCACAGTTAAAAAATGGAGCAATGAGCCGGGCATTGGTGGCGCACGCCTTTAATCCCAGCACTCGGGAGGCAGAGGCAGGTGGATCTTTGTGAGTTTGAGGCCAGCCTGGTCTACAGAGCAAGATCCAGGAAAGGCACAAAGCTACGCAGAGAAACACTGTCTCGAAAAACCAAAAAAAAAAAAAAAAAAAAAAAAATGGAGCAATGAGAAGCAAGCATATCAGGTAAAATATAAGAAAATGTTTACTTTTTTGTTTTAAATTTTTGCATTAAAATAATACAGAAAACTGATAAACTGGATTTCCAGTGGAGATTCTTGTTCTAATCCTTTTAAGTTGAAAGAGAAATAAGACACAATCCCTAAGCAACTCACTATTGGTGAGAATGTTTAAGCAAGGCTTTTGTATGTGTAGTACTGCTTTAACAATTATGCCTGAAAGTGGGTCATTTGTAAAGAATGGAGATATTGACTATGTGGAAAATGTCAATATGACAGAACTAAAAATTGAGTGCAAGTCCTCTAAGGCCTGAAACCGTCTCTGACCACCATCTGACACTGGGCTGTATCTACAACTTGCGGATAAGAGGAAAGGGAGCTCAGGGTAATGATGCAGAAAGGAGCATTCTCTCTTTGGAAACAATTGAGAAAAATAATTGGAAAACCTTCTGCAGCCAGATGTCCAGTGTGGAGCAGTGTCCTCGCTCAGCAAATGTCAAAGTTGCTCACTAGGCTTGGAATCAAACTGCTGTGTTTTTCACAGTATGAAATGTCTGGAGATTTTTCAAGAAAAGCGTCATGTGTACTACCTATCCAACTGGGAATTAACAAAGACCAACATACCATGGGGAAACTCTATCTAGGACAAAGCAAAACTGCATACCATTGAGTTTTAAATAAAAGAACACACAATACCTCCTGCCAATCCCTCAAACACGGGGGCAATAGGAACTCAGTAGGAAACAAATGTTAAAGTAAAATTGGAAACCTGACTTTGTAGATTCCAATCTGTGCCCTTGCTCACTGACTTTTGCCACTTTTACTTTTATCAAACTAATATTATAAGAACATAACTTGTTGATTAATTGTTATATTCTTCATTGAAAGGGATGATAATTGAAAAACTAATGTACACAACAGGTTGAATTCATGCCTTGGCACAATTTCAGAAATTCGTATCTCTTAAATTAAAAATCGATAAAAGTTATTATCATAGATAATGTATATATAGTCATATGTGTGTATTGTCATATATGAATATATATTGTCATTTTATATATATATATATGTTGTTGAGTATATATGTCATAATGCCTATGAAAACTAATCCATGGGTAAAGTACATTATTATGGAAAAAGATTGTTTTGCTTTATTGAGAGGCTAGAATTTCAGTTTAAGGTGTTAAATATTTTGAAAATGATATTTATTTTCTTAAGGGAAAAGTATTTCCTCTTCAGTTATATCTTTGAAAAATTAGTGAATTTGACAATATCTTCTTAAATCTCAACATTAATGCATGTAGATTCACCCCCTTCTCTTTGAATTAGTTATGATATAGAGGATAAAACCTTTTCTTGTACAATTTAATATGGTTTCACAATTTAACATATTAAAAAGATTTATAATCAAGGTCCAAGAGAAGTTAATAGGAAGCAAGCACCAGATTTTAAATCCTCAGATTTCCACTTGAGAACATTTCTACTTGGTTAAAAATTATGATTTTAGCATGATTCATGTGGAAACAAGGCTTATGTTGAGCCAGATAATCATAGGAATGCATGGATAAATATGCCCTAATGTGCTCATGATTTTCTGTCCCATAAAAGATGGTGCTACATGTAATAACCATTATAAATATATCAGTGAATGATGGGGGCAGCAAGTGTTATATCCAACTTAATAATTAAGTTTCAAGAGTCAGACTGGGTAAATTTGCACACCGATCCAGCCATTTAGAAATTCTGTCCTTTTAGGTAACTTAATCTGTTGACATCTTACTGGCCTTGTTTAAAATACAAGCTATTTATCATTTAAGATTGTTTTCAGGATGTATTCCAATGTTTAAAATGAAGACTCTCACCATCAACAAATGCTGAATTCATAATCTTTTCCAATGATCTCCTATCATGTGACCATGGAACATATTTCCTTGACAATATCTCTAAATGGTTGCTTTAAGACACTTATGAATCTTTACATGAAAACTTTTAAAATTGAATTGACCTAAAATTTTTATTTAACACCAGAGGACATTTTTCTTTTAATGCTTATTAATTTCCTTAGCAAGATATATTTTAAGAAAGACATCATTAATTATATAAAATTTAGAAAATACAGTGAAAAGTGTCCTGAAGTTTCTGTAGAGCTATTGATTGATACATGGAAACATTCAGTTGAGACAAATCATAGACTTTGTTTAGATACTTGCTATGTTTCTCCCATAAAGCACTTGAAGTTAAAAACTCAATAGGAAAAACTGCTGGAGCTTAACAAGCCAGGATTTTCTAAGCAACTCCCAGGAACAATAGTGTCTTAGTCATAAGTGCTGGAGTAAATATAAATTTTTCAAAGGCAATTTGAGTAAGCTATTAAGATAGAACAGAAGTGGTACTTTAATACTGGCTTCATTAGAAATTTCCTGTCTCCTAATTATCAGGGAAAAAAATAACATAGGTAAAATGACAAAACAATAGAAATAATTAAATCTCAAGTTTCTGAAACAGAAACTGTAAACTATACAAAAAAAGGCCAGTATCATGTAACAAAGTTGTATGGTTTGATCTCCAGAAGAAATAACTATAACTGAGTAATTATCTCATAAGACATGGTACTTATCTCATAAGACATCCAATGAGAAGTCTATATATCTTTAAATAGTGTCACTTGTGAACTATGGAAGACAAGAACAATTTAAATAGAGATAATATAACAAAGTGTTAATAATGCTTAAAAGAATTTGTAGGTGAAAGTAGCTAAGATTTTTTTTTTTGTCTAATTTCATTGTGTTGTTTTCTGTTGTTTCAGACCCAGCACTCTCACAGAACACGCAGCCATGTCAGTCTTGATGCATGAAAGTCCATTTTGTGGAGACCCCAAGCAACCTCCATCTCTGCCATAATGACTACTTTGCTCATGACACATTGGGAAAAGAGAGGAAAAAGACTAGAGAAAGAGGCTGATTAATGCTAGAACAGAACTGATCACTCTACTTTATTATTGAACTCCTCCTCTGCTGAACTTACCTTTAGATGATCACTTACACAAGACACAAGAATATTTACATTAGTCATTGTATAGGGTTTCTAGCACGACAATTAGGGTGTTTGGCCATCCTATCACCAGAGTAGGTCAGTTCGGGTTGTCTCTCGACCATTGCCAGCAGTCTATTGTGGGGGTATCTTTGTAAATTTCTGTGGGCCTCTCCAGCACTTTGCTCCTTCCTATTCTCATGTGGTCTTCATTTACCATGGTCTCCTATTTCTTGCTCTCCCTTTCTGTTCTTGATCCAGCTGGGATCTCCCACTCCCCCAAACTCTCTTTCCTTCAACCCTCGCCCTTCATTACCCCCACTCACGTCCAGGCTTTTCATGTAGATCTCATCCATTTCTCTGTCATTGGGCGATCCCCGTGTCTTTCTTGGGGTCCTGTTTTCCAGGTAGCCTCCCTGGTATTGTGAGTAGCAGTCCAGTCATCCTTGTTCCACATCTAGTATCCTCTAGTATGAGTGAGTACATACCGTGTTTGTCTTTCTGAGTCTGGGTTACCTTACTCAGGATGATTTTTCTAGATCCATCTATTTGCCTGCAGACCTCATGATGTCATTGTTTTTCTCTGCTGAGTAGTATTCCATTGTGTATATGTTCCACATTTTATTTATCCATTATGCAGAGATCCACGGCCAGACTCCTGGTGGAGCTCTGGGAGTCCAATTGGCAAGAAAGAGGAGGGTTTATATGAGTGAGAATTGTTGAGACCAAGGTTGGATAAAGCACAGGGACAAATAGCCAAATGAATGGAAACACATGTAGTATGAACCAATGGCTGAGGGGCCCCCAACTGGATCAGGGCCTCTGAATAAGCGAGACAGTTGATTGGCTTGATCTGTTTGGGAGGCATCCAGGCAGTGGGACCAGGTCCTGTGCTCAGTGCATAAGTTGGCTGTTGAAACCTGGGCCTTATGCAGGGATGCTTGGCTCAGCCTGGGAGGAGGGGAACTGGACCTGCTTGGACTGAGTCTACCAGGTTGATCTCAAAAAATTTCTTCTCATCACAAAAAAAAATAAAATAAAATAAAGAATATTCACATCATTGCTCATTTGGAGAGCTTTATCTGCATACTTCCCTAAATGCCTTTTCTCACAAATTACATAATCCATTTCTTTCTAAGTCCCTGACCATTCAGCCAAAGCACTGACTACAGCACATGGAGAAATAAACAATAGCACATCTGGCCATGTCTCCCTCTAAATAATACAATGTATGAGTATGTATACTACCAGAAGATTAGGCTTCACTTGTGTCTTTCGGGTTCTCTCAGAAAAGGAATGGAATGCTGCAGCTGTCAACTTCTGGTAGTATATTGTGCAGAACTATGAATAAATGAGGGCCTAGTCTTAACTTCTGCAGTCAATTATTCTTAGGGCACACCCAATTAAGCCATATGTGCATTCTTGGGAACAGAAGGCACTGTAACAGTAGCAGAAACTATTGGTGTTTTCGTGTAACTTGTGTCCTCAAGACCTGCTTGAGTCTCATCACATATATAGCAGTCTCATTTGATAAAACGTTGCTGCACAGACTGTCTTAATTTATGGCATGGTATGTCAGACAATGCACAGCTCATGATGAGTAACTCAGGTCACACAGTAACCTTTTGGACAACTGTCAAATGTTCAGCTTCCACTAAGTTCCAATAGCAGACCAAGAGCTCTTTCTCTAAGAATAGTTGTCTACAGATCATGGTAGAATACTGATCCCAAATCCCAGGGGTGTGTACTGTGATTCACCTAAATAGGCCTGCTAAAGGACCCAAGCAGTACTCCTATCTGCCCCGGATAACTCAGGTACTATACATTCTGCTAGATGGTATGGTCTGAGTGGTAAAGTAGCCTATATAGCAATGTGCACTTTTTGAGGTGCCTTTTCCTTTTTCAGGCCTCACTCCAAGCTAGGAGTTCTTCAAGTCACTTGACATATGTACTTAAGTAACATATCTGAATGAGGGTGCTACTTCAAGAACCCCAATAGGCTCACTAAACATTGTTCTTATTTCTTGGTGGGGGGAGGGGCAATGTCACACAACTTACTCATAAACTTTAAAGGACTATCTCTCCATGCCTCATACCACTGGAAAAATTTCACTCAGGTCAAAGTCCTTTGAAATTTAGGTTAGACTGATTTTCCACCCTCTGATGCATATATGTGTTACCAACAAGCTCAATGTGGTTGCTACTCCCTGTTCACTTGGTCCAATCAGCACAGTGTCATCAATGTAGTGGAAGTATGTGATATTTTGTAGAGAATACAGATGATAAATATACCTTTAAAGTAAGTTATGACACAGGGACTAGAGAGAAGGCTCATCAGTTCAGACAACAAGACTTGTTTTGCAGAGGACTCAATTAGCTTGAGAACTTTGGGCCCTCTGATTCTGAAAGGTTGTCCTTGTATGAGAAAGAAATCTCTTCACTCATTGCAAAAGATGTGTCACTACTCATTGTCCTCTCCACCCTGTCTGACAGAAATAATCCTACATTCTCTGCCTAAACTGCAGCGATCTTCTATGAAGGACATGCCAGACAAGACAATACGGATAGCCTTCTGTTCCCACTATTTATTGCGTCTTGACCTATATCAAGACTAAAGGCTACGCAGTCTACTAGGGGGAAGATAAAAAGTATGAGAAGGTGTGCTACAACACTGAAGAGCTTAATGTGTTTGCTATTTCATTCATCTTCAACTCTAACATCTGGATCATACGTGTGGGAGTTAATTTTGAAGGTGAGGAATAATTGTGGCATGAACATGATACTGGATTAGGCTGAGTGAATGGATACAGGCCCACTGAGTAGGGATTCCAGGTTTAATGTGGAAACTTGCACAGATTAAAAAAAAGTGTCAAAAGTTGGTTTGGTTGGTTGGCTGAAGCATTTGAAAAAGATGGCCTACTGAAAAGGAGTTATAGATGCCTGATGTCTCTTGGCTTAGTGCTGATGAAGGGATCTTAAAGCTCATGAAAATTGCAAGGCCAGAATGGGTAAGCTATGTGAAACTTAATTCTTCACAGTGGGAAAGCCAGGAAAACATGCCCTTCACTACCAGCATAAGACACAAAATTGTGCAAGGGATAACAATATTTTTGATGTGTTTTGTTAATAGTCTTCTTCTTATGCCAGATGTTAGAGTTGAAGATGCTGCTGAACATTTGGTGAATTAAATGTGAATGGCTTAATTTGGTCATGGAGAAGCAGCAGCCCAATGGCAGAACTGAATCATCAAAAGAAAAGGGATCCTAGTAATTGTAATGGGCAGCACAAACAAAGGGATTCTTATGATAGCATGCTTCATATTGATATTTGGCACTAGCTAATCAACCATGCTTTAGTGAAATGAATAAGAAGCCTACTAATATTTTATTTCATATGTAGAAGAAGACAAAAACTCTCAAAGGAAAGAAAGGCTACAATGGATTTTAACAATAAGTATTTTCAGCTCTTCTGGAGAGGGAATTGTGGAAGAATCAGGAATGTTTAGTCCCTGATAATAAGATATCTAGAAAAGAAAACTGGGTAGATGTGATTGCACACAATGAAGTTAAAATAAGAGAGGAGGACTATTTGTTTGCTTTGTTTTGAAAATCCGGTAGGACTTATTTGGTAAACTTCACTTACACCATAGAAATGAGGCTTTATAAATCACTGGCATGTGGAAAATAATAGTGAGACTCAGAAATTGTTTTCATACATCAAATATGCTAAGAAGCTAATGTTCAAACCAAGCTTTATTTTAATTGTATCTGGCTATCTCAACCTAATCATGCTGCTTTGATCAAACCCCCTGGAGTCTGATAGGAAGATGACATATTACTGACTTACAGCACTGTGAGATACAAATATGGCTCAAAAATACTTCCATTACCCTGAGCTACAAATCACAAAAGACAATAGAGTCTCATATTTCAATATTATGAGTACATAACAGAACAAAAGTGCTTATGTCTTGAAACAAAATAAGCAAATATCTGCAACACCACCCAACATAAAGGGGATAACAAAAAAGGGGATAACATAAAACTTAAAAGTCCCAGTGGGCCACTGGGTTCCCTTTCTACATGGGCCTGGCTGGTTTGGGAGATCTGAACACAAAGACTGAGGACTTCCGAAATATAGGGGAGACCAAGTCACATGTATATGTTATTTTAGCACAAATTAGAAGCCTATAATCTCATGTCATCACAGTAAAAGTACTGTACCTATCACTAATCCACAGTGACACTGGAGTACTTCACTTTAGCAAGCTTAGACAATTAATAAAAAAGAACACCAGGGTCACCAGTTACTGAATGACTTGTTTGGACAGATTATACAAGCACTGCTTACCAAGCAAACAATAGAACTAGGTTACTACAGAGGCTGCATGTCAAGTAATATGGTCAACATTCAGCAACAGTAACATTACTAGACTTACAATGGCACTGGAAAGTACAACACATATTCAAGGAAAAAAAATAATTGGTAATTGTTCTTGAGTTGGTCAATATGTTGAGTTTGGCATATGTAGACGAATTTCTAAGCAGTCTTATTAAATAAAGAACACAGAGCCAAATGTAGGGGTGAAAGTCTTAGAGATAGGGAAATAGTGAGAGCCACCAACCACCTTACCTCACCAGCTCTGTAGCTTCCAAAAATGCCATGACTTCCTGTCTACCCAGGCTTTCATCGCTTTGCTGTTCTGCCCTCTCATTGGCTCTTAGCACAGCTGCCTCACTTCCTTGTTACTGCCTGTCTGTTCAGACCTCCAGGTCTCTATGGTTGGTACTGGGATTAAAGGCCTGTATCATCACGCTTGGCTGTGTTCCCTAGTGTGACCCTGAACACACAGAGAACCTGCCTGCCAAGTGATCAGATTAAGGGCATGTGCTACCACTGCCTGATTTTGTGTTAATGGCTTGCTATTTTCTCTGATCTCCAGGCAAATTTTATTTGTTAACATACAAATAAAATATCACCACATTTCAGCACAAATAAAATATCACTACAGGCATAGGTTTCAACAATCCCCTTTTAAATATTTTAATACAGTGGTATAGTTGCAGGAAAATGGGTTTATAATGACAGAAAAAAACAAATATTTAAAGATTGAGAGAACCGTAGCATCACATTCAAATTAAAAATAGTATACATTATCTGACTTCTCACCAGAAACCATGTAGCTCAATGAGCTTTATAATACACAATGCAAGCTTGTAGGGATCTTCAGTTAAAAACCCTACACCCATTAAATCATCCATCTACTTGAAGGCAATATATAGTTTCAGGGAAGCAAAAATAGAGTTTGTTGCACTTTATATTCATATAATAAAATTATAGATAGGATTTTTGTCATATCAAAAAATCTATTTATTTTTATTCCATCCTAAAAATAGAATTTGTATAAGGATTAAGTTGTTTAAGCTAATCATTATTCGTCACCAATATCATTATTCATCATCAACAGAGTTAAGAAATAATCTTTTCTATAACTTGTTTTAGCAAAACATTATTTATTTATTTATTTATTTTTGAGACAGGGGTCCTCTGTGTAGTTTTGGTACCTGTCCTAGATCTTGCTCTGTAAACCAGGCTGGCCTCGAATTCACAGAGATCCACCTGGCTCTGCCTCCTGAGTGCTGGGATTAAAGGCGTGTGCCCCCACTGCCTGGCCTACATAATTTATTTATTGTTGTTAATTAAACTTCTCCCTGTATATGGTGCCTCTTCCTCTTCTTTTTCTTCTTTGAGTTGCGTTTGGTTGTTATTTGACATACCAGTAAAAATGAACCTCAACTGAAGAATTGCCTCCATTCAGAAAGACCTGTAACCACTCTGTGGGGCACTTCCTTGGTTACTTAAAGAGGTAGCAGGGCCCAGACCTGTAAGGACTATGTCATTCTTAGGCAGGTGGGCCCTCGGTTTCTAAGAAAAAGAGCTGAGCTTGAGGTTTGGAGCAAGACACTCACTTTCTCATTTCTGATTAAAGCTCCTTCCTGAGCTTCCCTGTGTGAGATGATGAACTTTAATTTGTGAAACGAAATAAACCCATTTCCCTGATTTAGTTATGTTAATATATTTATCACAGAGGAAAAAAAGCATAACCTGTACTATAGACCTAGAACTTCTAATTGTTTCTACTTTGCATGGTCGTACACTTTAAAGCAGGAACTAGTGAATTCTCTATGCATGTTTTTTTTTTATTTCATATTAAAGTTGTAGGTAAGCTTACTGCATTTTCAATTATATTTAACCTTCGCTGACCTTCCTTCTCATCCATTTCTTTCCCTCCTCTCCCTGCTCCATGTCCCTCTTATACCCAGCTTATAACCTTAGTATTTGCTTTCCCAAGTTTTAACTCTAGAACAGTGAAAAATATTTTGTTTTCTTTGTTTTATTGACCCCACACTGAGTATTCTTGCATATATACCATTTTCATTGTATGGGCAACTTTTTACTAAACTAAAAAAAAATTATAAATGAATTTCAAATAACATGAGAAATTTAATTAAAGAAGGCATAAATCTAGTTTTAGTTGTTTGATGACACTTCTTTTTGGACTGCTGTACATGTAACTGAAGATTTCCTATTCCATCATTTATTCAGCAGATGATTTGCTTTTTATTTTTATCTCTGATTATTTTCTAAACTTCTAGGAGATATACTTCAAAATAATGCACATAGTATACCAATGATTATAAGAAAATGAAGATACACATTATAACCATTCTAACACAAGCTTAACATAATGTTTTCTGTAGTGTAAACACATACATTTTATGGACCCAGCTTTAATTTCTGTTTTAAGCCTCCCCTAGTTTTTAGAGTGAACTAATATTTTACTTTTGACTCTAAGCAATTAGCATCAAACCTTAATTAACAATTTTGTAGATTATGTAGATTATGTTAGTGAGAAGTATGTACAAAGAGTAGTATAACTTTAGGAATTCTGTGAATATGTAGTGGAGTTATGTGAATACATTGTAAATGTGAGGCACAATTAGAAATGGGATGGTATATTAAAATGTTAAAAGTGTGTGAAGGGAAAGCAAACTGTGACAAATTACATGGAAAAAGCGTTAAATATGGAATATTGGATGAATTGAAAGAAGAAATCTCCCTGGAAACAATGAATAAGGCCATGCTTTCAATAGTAATGAAATCATCTTTACATTGTACTAAACAGAATTTAGCTATTCTAGGCCTAGTTCATCAATAAGCACGCACGTACACACGCACGCACACATGCACACATGCACCAAACATGAACTGAACAGGGACTACACCAGTGGGCATGCCCAAATGGACAGAGAAATATCCAAGGCTATCAATTCTACACAAAGAGCTACAGGCACCTAAAGAAAGCTGGGGAAAAGAGAAGTAGTCTTCCCCTGGGAGGATTACAAATGGTTGTCCAGTACCAATGTGTCTGCCTTGAAAACATACCTCCAAGTAACATTATACAGACTGAACAGGATATATTTAGGAATATATACATATATACCTGTAGGCTTGTAATAACAATTAATAAAAGAGTTTATGAATTTGAAGGAGAACATGGTGGGATTAGGGGAGGGTTTGGATGGAGAAAAAGGAAAGGATATATCTTGAAATTGTATATAATTCTATGAAATAAAATAAAAGGGGAGAGAATTAAGAGTTCAAAACTCAGTATCTACTTGTCATTCCCTAATATCTTCTAATGGTTTCTCTTATCTTTAAGCTGAAATAAACCTCTCAAATTACTTTTTGTCAATAAATTACTACATTAATCTATTTCTTCAAGATGATATTTGAAATATAAACATTAGTTGTTGTTTGCATAATTTGACTTTGAAAGTTTGGAGCGTTCCCAACTTTGGAAAGGTTTTTCATATTTCTTATTTTTTATTACCTTACTTTTAAGTAAATGAGGGATAATACTAAGTTTTATTTCTATACTGTGAGACTGTCAAAACAATTATGGAGTCAGTTTGTTACACATTTTCACAACTATGTTTGAAGAACTAAATACTTTGGTTGCGTTATTCTCAAATATAGCAAATACACAGCCACAAACAACATTGTTTACAAAGTAAAACAATCAGTATTCAGAGCTAAGACATTCTTCAGACAAAAGGAAGATGAGTGGAAAAAAATCAATTAGGGGAATCTGAAACTTTAAGTTTTTCCTGATATTACAAACTTCACGGCTTGTGGACTTGTTGCTTTGTCATTTATCAACATACATTTTCCTTCTCTAAGTAAATTCCAAGACCTATGAAAAACAACACACTAAGATCATAGTTTTGGATGCCTGTCATCACAAAGCCATTCATAAAAGGTCTGTTTATAATCATAAGAAACTGAGAAAATCAATTTTTAATAGAGAATTCCAATTTTTCACCCTTGAGAGACATATGTTCAGAATATAAAGCATATGAATTTTTGCCTGAAGGTTCTTGGTAAGACATCTTATGTACTTTCCATGGATATTATCTCCCTATGATCCTTCAGCCTAATTTTTTTGTTATTGTTTTAAGGAACATTGAAAACATGACAAATAGACATTTACAGAATACAGTTTCCAGTATGACAACAAAGCCTGTTTCTAAGCAGCCACAAGTGGACACCACATGGAGTGGTGAATTACAATTTGTATAGATTTTCTGACAGATTTTTCCCTGGAAGGCATGAGTCCTAGATGGCCCTTCACATGTTCCACAGGACTTAATTCAGTTGTGTCCAAGTGAAGTAAAATACCTTCATCTTGAAAGGTACAGGGGTAATCTAAAAGCAAATTTAAGAAACGCAGATGATTAAATTTTAATTTTAATTTATTAATTATTTTAAATGAAGATAAATTCTTCTCTCATATAATAAATCCCAACTACATTTTCCCCTCTTTCTGCTCCTCCTCGTTCTTCCTCAGCTTCCCTCTCCTCCAAATCCAAAACCCTTCTGGAGAAGAGGATTAAACACTGTGGTAATTTGAATGTAATTAGTACCCATAAACTCACAGGGAGTGGCATTATTAGATGTCTCCTTGTTGGAGTAGGTATGGTGTTACTGGAGGAAGTATGTCAATGTGGGGGTGGGTTTTGAGGTCTCATATATGCTAAATCCATTCTCAGTGCCTCAGACCACTTTCCCTTGCCTGTGGGATCAAGGTGTAGCTCCTCCGCTCTCAGCTCCTTCTCCAGCACAGTGTCTGCCTGCATGCCACCACATTCTGCCATGGTGGTAATGGACTAAACCTATGAAACTGAAAGCTATCCAATTAAATGCTTTCCTTTTTGAGTTGCCGTGGTCATGGTGTCCTTCCACAGCCTTAGAAACCCTAAGACAAACATATTCAATGTGATTGAAAAATTAACAGAGACTCATGCCAATAAGATTATTTTAAAATTTAACTCTACTTCTCCTATGGTGATAAAAGGGATAAATAACATTCTAGGTCATTTGATACATCTAATATTTCTAACATAACTTGTATGATAGTTGACAAGAGCTGTCAATGTTGTCTAATATCTCTTAACACTCTGTGAAAAAAATGACAGTAAAATTACAGCTCTCCTTCAGGTCCTTAAACACACATTTGTGATAAATTAATATATTTTTATCTCCCTCATTCTGTCATGACATTTCTCTACTTTTGGCTGTTTGACCTTTGTGGTAAATGAAATAACAAATGGACAACAGACAACCAGAAAAAGTGAACCAAAACAAAAGTCATGTGTACACAAAATGAATATTAAAATGTAGTAACTATTAACAAAAATCTTATCTTCCTGATTTTAGCTTAACCATTTAGAATATTAGGTTTATTATTTGAACTTATTTTTTTATAATTTAATTTAATTTTACATATCAGCCATGGATTCCCCTGTCCTCCCTCCTCCTGCCCTCCCTGCCCTCCCCCCACTCCACCCCCCATTCCCATCTCCTCCAGGGCAAAGACTCCCTTGGGGATTCAGCTCAGCCTGGTAGATTCAGTCCAGGCAGGTCCAGTCCCCTCCTCCCTTCACCAAGGCTGAGCAAAGTGTCCCTGCATAGGACCCAGGTTCCAAACAGCCAGCTCATGCACTAAGAACAGGTCCTAGTCTCACTGCCTGGGAGCCTCCAAAACAGTTCAAGTTAATCAGCTGTCTCACTTATACAGAGGGCCTGATCCACTTGGGGGCTCCTCAGCTATTGGTTCATACTTCATGTGTTTCCACTAGTTTGGATATTTGTCCCTGTGCTTTTTCCAATCATGGTCTCAACAATTCTTACTCATACAATCCCTCCTCTTTTTTGCTGATTGGAATCCCAGATCTCCACCTGGGGCCTGGCCATGGATCTCTTCATCTGCTTCCATCAGTCATTGGATGAGAGTTTTAGCACGACAGTTAGGGTGTTTGGCCATCCAATCACCAGAGTAGGTCAGTTCAGGCTTTCTCTCGACCATTGCCAGTAATCTATTGTGGAGGTATCTTTGTGGATCTCTGGGGACCTCTCTAGCACTTTGCTTCTTCCTATTCCCATGGGGTCTTCATTTATCATGGTCTCTTATTTCTTGTTCTCCCTTTCTGTTCTTGATGCAGCTGGAATCTCCAGCTCCCCTAAGCTCTCTTTCCCTGACCCTTGACCTTCATTACCCCCCTCACATCCAGTTTCCTCATGTAGATCTCATCCATTTTTCTGTCATTGGGAGATCCCTGCGTCTCTCTTAGCGTCTTTTTTCTAGGTAGCTTCCTTGGAGTTGTGAGTAGCAGTCTAGTCATCCTTGTTCCACATCTAGTATCCTCCTATGAGTGAGTACATACCATGTTTGTCTTTCTGAGTCTGGGTTACCTCACTCAGGATGATTTTTTCTAGATCCATCCATTTGCTTGCAAATCTCATGATGTCATTGTTTTTCTCTGCTGAGTAGTACTCCATTGTGTATTTGCACCACATTTTATTTATCCACTCTTCAGTTGAAGGGCATCTAGGTGGTTTCCAGGTTCTGGCTATTACATTAATGCTGCTATGAACATAGCTAAGCATGTGCCCTTGTGGTCTGATTGAGCATTCCTTGGGAATATGCCCAAGAGTGGTATAGCTGGGTCTTGGGGGAGATGGATTCCCAATTTTCTAAGAAAGCACCATATTGATTTCCAAAGGGGCTGTACAAACTTGCATTTCCACCAACAGTGGAGGAGAGTTCTCCTTGCTCCACATCCTCTCCAGCATAAGCTGTCTTCAGTGTTTTTGATCTTAGCCATTCTGATAGGTGTAAGATGGTATCTCAGAGTCATTTTGATTTGCATTTCCCTGATGATTAGGGATGTTGAGCAATTCTTTAAATGTCTTTCAGCCATTTGAGCTTCCTCTGTTGAGAATTATCTGTTTAGCTCTATAGCCCATTTCTTAATTGGACTGATGGGCATTTTGATGTCTAATTTCTTGAGTTCTTTATATATTCTGGATACCAGCCATCTGTCAGATGTGGGGTTGGTGAAGATCTTTTCCCATTCTGTAGGCTGTTGCTTTGTCTTGTTGACTGTGTCCTTTGCTCTACAAAACCTTCTCAGTTTCAAGAGGTCCTATTGATTGTTTCTCTCAGTGTCTGTGCTACTGGTATTATACTTAGGAAGTGATCTCCTGTGCCAATGCATTCAAGACTACTTCCTACTTTCTCTTCTATCAGGTTCAGAGTACCTGGATTTATGTTGGGGTCTTTGATCCACTTGGACTTAAGTTTTGTGCACGGTGACAGATATGGATCTATTTGCAGCCTTCTACCTGTTGACATCCAAATATGCCAGCACCATTTGTTGAAGATGCTTTCTTTTTTCCATGGTACAGTTTTGGCTTCTTTGTCAAAAATTATATGTTCATATGTGTGTGGATTTTTAAAAAAAATTATTTGATCTATGCTTCTGTGGCTATGAGCGCATGTATCTCTGTATATGTGGCTGTGAGTGTATGTACCCATATGTATGTGGGTGCATGCACAGAGGTCCAAAGTGGTTGTCAGAATCTTTTGCAGCTAGAGCTGCAGGTATTGGTGCAACAATGTCTTATTATGCAAGTGCTGTGATCCCAATTCTGGTCTTCATAATTGCACAGGTTATTGCCATACTTAGAGACATTGTTACTTGTGCCATATGTGGTGACCTTGGAGAAAATATTAAGACAAATATGAACTATTTCATATAATTCAGAGAAGACAGATTTTACCTAACACACGCAGAATCCATCAGTTGCCTCTGTTTCTTTTTTTAGGGTTGTAGCTTCTACAGAATTTCCACATATGTTCTGCACACCAATTGATGTTGTGCATCTTTGGATCTTGTGTAAGCAACCATGTTGTTGAAATTCCTTGGTTCAGCTGCCTTATCAAACATAGAATAAACTGTTTCACAGCAGAAGTTGAGACCTGGTCTTTACATATTAGCCTAAATTATATTTATTGCTTACTATTTCCTCTTACCCAGCTCACAAAGATATGATTTGAGAAAACTGATGAAAATCATTGGATTTAATGAGATGGTGGAGCCAATATTCAAGTTCAAGGTCAAAGTACTTGTAAGCCCTATATCCACCATCTCATTAAATCCAATGACTTTTATTAGTTTTCTCTCAAGTACAAAATATTTTGGATTAATTGGAGAATAGACTATGAAAACATTAATTCATATATTTAAAAATAAAACAGGTCAAAATATCAAGAAGATAAGCTTGTAGTCCTATAGTGAATACTGTTGTGAGCCACCTCCTTTCCATAACTCTGGGAAAGTTTCTCTATCACTCAGAAGGACAGAAGAAATACTCACATCTTGCAGAAACTCTACCAGCCAGAATCAGCCTGAGTGTTCTGGGGTAGCTCTTCTGTTTCCAATTAAACATCAGTCCAAGTTTCTGGGTCTTCCCTTATCTTAATTACTTTTTTATTCTTGTGGAAGAGCACCATGACCTAGGAAACATTTAGAAGAATGAGATTTATTCAGGACTTAATTATATTTGATATATATCAATAATATCTACTATATATAACCTCCCTTCCTCCCTCCTTCCCTCCCCCCCATCTGTGTGCGCGCGCGCACGTGTGTGTGTGTGTGTGTGTGTGTGTGTGTGTGTGTGTGTGTGTATGAGATAATTTAATGTTGTTCATGTGTGTTTGGGGCTGATCTCTAGGGACTGACTAGCCTATTAGGTGACTGTCCCGTGGAGAAGACAGATTTTACCTAACACACGCAGAATCCATCAGTTGCCTCTGCTTCTTTTTTTTATAGTTGTAGCTTCTACAGAATTTCCACATATGTTCTGCACACCAATTGATGTTGTGCATCTTTGGATCTTGTGTAAGCAACCATGTTGTTGAGATTCCTTGGTTCAGCTGCCTTATCAAACATAGAATAAACTGTTTCACAGCAGAAGTTGAGACCTGGTCTTTGGGCTCTCACAATCATCTGAACTCCCCTTCCACAGTAAGAAAAACATTCATACTTTAATCTTGACGAAAATAAATGGATTGGATAATAACAAAAGGAAACAAACAAAACATCAAGATAAACAACATTGTGGAATAAGAACCAAGGGTATTTTGGGTCAAGTCAGACAGCAGAAACACTCAATAATTTAACATGAAATTCAATATGAATGTTTTCCTTATTTCCACAGATAACCGTATATCTCACCTCTCACCAAGAAACCTTGCTTTTCAACAGAGAACTTTAATGAAAGCCTCATCTTGTCAAAATTCAGAGAACAAATCATGGGATGCCCAGTTCCAATTGATCCATGAGCAACAAAACTCCTATACCTTAGACTGGATATTTGGATTTCCTCAGGTTCCTGGCTGGTTCTTCAAGTCATTGGAATGAACACTAGCAGACCTCCAATTCCAATGCACAGTTGGTGTTTTCAAAACAACACAACCTTTCCTTCTGCAGTAACTAGTTTTTCAATCTCTCTTTTATACTTTCTCTTGATAATCTTTAAATCAACACCACATGGTCAAGTGATACTTCCCAGGACCAAAGTTAACAAGAGAAGAAAGCATTGATCAATAATAAAATCAACATAGCTGAGAACATTGAAAATTATATTTGTTCAGGGCTTATTAGTATTGGAATATGGGAAATCATAGATTCAAACAGCCTTGAAAATATTCTTCGATGCTTTATAAAATAGCAACACTATTTAAAGCTGAAAATTTCTGGGGATTACATTACATGTTTGATAAGGAATTATGACTGGTACTAGCAAGAGACAAGCTGACTCACAGGAAATGCTCTTTCAAACTCTCAATAATTTAAGGTAGTAGTAAGCATTCACAAATGACTAATAAAAGTGGGTTTGGCCTGAAGATAGCTTAGGCTAATGCTCATCAGCCATACATGGTACCTAAGCATAGGTAATTTAGTTTAATAGTTTAGTCTAAGTTGTTTTAAACAGTGTCATCCAAAATAAATTTGGGGACAATTAACCGATGTTAAATATTTTGTATATTCATTTTTTTCTTTTCCTAATTCAAAAACATCAGATAAAAGAAGGAATATCATGATAAAACTGACTGCAGGGAGCCAAAAACATGTAAATACCTTTTCGTTCACTCATATCATTGACTTTTCAAGTACTCAAGAACCTAATTTTCTATGGAACATCAGGAAGATCAGTGTATTTCCATAGAAAAATAACAATAATCTGTGCTTTTTTATTAATTTCAAATAACATTTTATATGTATCACTTTCAAAATCTTCTAGATTTCCCAAATATTGGATAACCATTTAAGGAGAGCTGTTTCCCTTACCATAATTCATTTTACATATTATTCATTGTTTCCATATTTATTTTATAGTTTTCACTTCTTTCTGTTGAGATTTCAAATAAAATTGACATTTGCAAGTAATGGATTCCATGCTATGTCATGCCTGACTGTAAGGAGAATAATGATTCAGCTCATCTAACAAACATACATTCATTCCCCAAGAAAACATTTGCCAGATAAGATTACTCAATTTCATCTCAGTGGGACATTTTGATCCAATATTGAATGTCATTGCTAGCCTGTCAGGAAAGAGAAAATAAAAACTTTAAATGCTCAAATTATTTTCCTCAATAGGTATAAAAAATTCATAATGTAAGTCTTACCATAATTTTAGAATTAACTAAATGTGTATGATATATAATAAGTATGTATATTATAGACATGAATATTAGTTTATATGTTACTCATTTACATTTTTTCTTATATCTTATATTTCCTTTACACTATTGACTCTTTTCATTTCTATTAGTAAACAATTCATTCTTTAAAGATTCTTGAAGCTCTAGGTATTTGAAAACAATATTCCTGATTAGATTTTCTACAGATTACTTATAAAATAAAAATACTGTTAATGGTTTTCTATTTTAAGTTCATCCTTCCAGCAACTTGTCTAAGTCTTATCATTTTGATTAATAGCAATGACAGCTCATGGTGGTTCTGCAGTCTTGATTTCCATGCATATGGATTAAGTCAATTTAACAGTGTTGGAGAAACCATCTTTACACTGCTTTCATGTCTAAGTTTATATCTGGCTTCCTATCTTGCTAATCATTCTTATTGCTTTTCCTTTATATAACCTCTGAACTGAGGTGATATTAGTTCGTTTTGTCATGGGGATATAGACTTTTCTCAGTTGAGTAATTTAAAGCCTCCATACCCAGTGATTGTGGTGACCTCCTATTCTTGGTAAATTATTTATGTGATGTAAATCTGAGATATATTAAATAGTAAGAACAACAACCATTTCAGATATATTTGCCATCACATAATAAGGAAGAGGAGAAATTTTCGAGAGATTTCAGTGAAAACATGATTCTACATCTTATGGATGGTGACTGTAAAGTCTTAACTTTAAGATGAAAACCATGAAGTAGGTAAAACTAAATGTAATGCTGATGAGTTACAAATGACTTTAGAGCAATAAATAATAGTTATGAAAAGGTTTCCAGATAGATCTTGTCCTGAGAAATATATATTGCATGCTTTATATAAAGATTAAGACAATGCAAAACTTGGGGCTTAGTTTAGGTGACTTTGAAGACCAGGCACTTGAGTGACTATCAGCTACTTACAACTGAATCACAGAAAAATCGAAAAGGAACAAGAAATATTTTCAATAGCTAGACTTAAATGAAAGCTAGGCCACCACAGAGACAGAAACACATTCTAACGCTTATGTTTGCAAATATCTGAGAATCATATGTGGATATATCTTTCATATTCTTAAATGTGTACCTCTACTTCCTGCCACTGAATTTCCACAGCCCAACTTAGTGACATACTGAGTTATTTAATTTTATTTATTAATTTCAGAAAAAGAAAGCAAATGACATACATGTGAACATCAAAGATAATTGAATAAGTCTATTAGAAAACTATTGCCAAATGCAAACAGAGAAAAAGTTCTTATTGAGAATCTGAGGTTCCATGTTATAGAAGGGTTACTTGCAGGCTGTGGGACAAAGACAGAAGTTGGATGATAGCTTCCCTGATTTGGATTTTGAAAATCATCAGAGGTTTATCTGCTTCTGGCTAAGTTCTGCTCCTCATTTTGATGGGACTTTCCCTCACATACGTCATCATTCCAGGGCCAGCTGCCAGTAGTGCATTCTTTACTTCAAAATGTCAAAAGTGTAATAGGTTACAGAGAGCTGCATGGGCTTATAGAGACTTATTTTGAAGGGGTATGCCATTATGCATAGCTGTATCCTACAGGCCAGTGATTCTCAACCTTCCTAAAGTTGGGACCCTTTAATACATGTTGTGGTGATCTCAACCATAAAATTATTTCACTGACACTTCATAAGTATAATTTTGCTGATGTCATGAGTTGTAATGTAAAGATCTTATAGGCAGACTTTTTGATATATGACCACCAGAAGGGTGGTGACACTTAGGTTGAGAATCACTGCTCTAGGCAAAGCAAGTAACCTGGCCAAGCCTTAGGTGAAGAGCCAGGTAAGGTCATTTTACCTCTGTGAAGTTCAGGCAAATGGTGAAGTTAAAATTCTGTCTTCCTTTCTTCTAGAAAGCTAAAGTACATAAACCATTGTGTCATATAAAGTGTCAAATTAGTCATAATATAACTAATATGTAGTAAAATATAAGAAATAATTGGTAAATATTGATTCAAATGTTTTAATTACTCTGTGTGAATCTGGGAAAAACAAAAATCATGGCATTTCAAAACATAATAATAGTACATTTGATTCAGTCTGGGAGAGTTTCCTTATATGAAAAATTCTCAGTGTTCTCTGATAATCAATTTATCCAACTTTCTTTTGAAAATACAATTTCGAAGTCTCTAAACCATGATCACTTGGGTTGTTATGGGGATGTGGTCAGACAGTGTCTCATTATAGGGACGAGTGTTAGAAGAAGCTTTTGTATCCAGGAATCAGAGCAGAAAAAAAAATAGTGGAAAACAGAAAATTATTTGGGTCCTAAAATTTTCTTCCCATGAAATCTCCAATGTCTAAAGAACACACTACTGTGCCGCACCTCTCAAATGTGACACCATTTTCCAATAGAGCTTGCCTGGGAACAAAACCCTAAATGTGTGGCCTTTGAGGAACATTGAATCTATAAACTATAACAGATGAATTCATTAAAAATAAATGTGTATTGGTAACAAACACAGTGTTTCAGTGTCTCTGAAAATTGAATTTCATGCATTTTTCAGAATTCTACTTTATAAATCTAGAGACTCAGATGGACACTAGCACTTTAGCCAAGCATCATGGTGTCTGAAACTATGTATTTAGGATAAAGATATTACAGATAGGATTTCATTTAAATTTTCTCTAGATTTTACTGAAAGTACACAGAGACCTTTCAGGGTACAATACTGTCACTACAGAAACATTTGATTATTTACAATCTTCTTAAACCTGGTAGACATAGAACAATGTGAAACTTCTATTATGAGTTGGAAGTTCATTATTTTCCCTACTACCTGGTTTGTAGAATTTCATTCTGAGTTTCCAAATGCTTTTATTTTGACAGTAGTACATTTTTACTCTTGTTATCCAATATATATTATGGTGAATGTTTTTTTCATCATAATCAATAGATTCTATTCAACTGGTAGATGTATTGCTGTCTTTATAGTAATATCTTTAGTAAACCTACCATAAAAAATTTAACTTTAATATAAAATCTTCTTAAAAGGCATCCTGCTTTATTTCTGGAAATGTCAATAGTAAAATTAATTCTAAAGTATGGTCTGATGTGGGGTCTTACTTATAATCTTCATACTTAGGAAGTAGAGGCAGGATGATTGCGAGTTGTGGCTTGAAGCCAGCATGGGTTACAGAATAACCCCAACTCAACAAAATGCAACCAAACAAAAAGTAAAATTAGCTGGGTGTTGGTGGTGCACGCCTTTAATCTCAGCACTCGGGAGGCAGAGGCAGGTGGATCTCTGTGAGTTTGAGGCCAGCCTGGGCTACCAAGTGAGCTCCAGGAAAGGAGCAAAGCTACACAGAGAAACCCTGTCTCGAAAAACCAAAAAAAAAAAAGTAAAATTATTATGTCTAAAATTGTTGTTATTTTATATTCTTTTCAATTAATATATACAACAGTGTATGATAGATGATATAAAATTTAGCATATATATTAAATTATATACTTATCTCTGTCATGCATGTGGCTCAATTTATGTATTTTTACAACAATATCTGCATGTACCTCAGATTAAAAAAAAATTAGATCTCATCTCCTATAAGACACCTAGCAACCACCTGTAACATCAGTTCCCCAGGATCAGACAATGTCTTCTGGCCTTTGCAGGTATTGAATGCACAGATATATACATAAACAAAATATTAATACATATTGAAAAGAAATAATTAAAGATATATTTATCTAATGAAAAAAGTTTTTAGATGCCAATTATATTATATCTATTTTTTCTCCTCTTTTCCCTAAGAACACATGGCATAATATGAATGAATGTCCTTTTTAATTTTCATTATTTTGTTTTGCTTGCAAACTTATTTAATAAAAAGTGACATAGTAGTAGATACAGCATTACACTTCAGCAGACAATGAGAAAGTTTTCTATATGATTATAAGACCCGAGTCCTGTCAGTTAGTTAGTCTCTCCTAAACAGTACACATTTTAGCTTTCAATGATAAGCAGAATTAAGGAAAAGATCCAGCATATATTCAAATTATTTAACATTTTGTATATGTTTACCCTTCCTATGCTTTAAACCCCCCCTCTTTTAAGGAAATCTAGTGATGAAAAAAAATGTGTCAAATGTATTCCCCTCTGTAGCCCAAATACCCAGAACTCTGCTTTGTTGCGTCAGTGTTCCTAAGATCTGCATCACTGTGCCTAAGCATTGTGACTCACGCAACTCACTGCATCAGTACACAGATATCTCCCTCTTCACTTCTCCCTCTCTCTCCTTTTCTGTCCCCTCCCCCTCTCATCTATCTCATATAGTCTATAATAAAAATATCTCAAATCACCTTACATTCTTCAATTCACTCCAAATATATATTAGATTCGGTAAGTTAGCTCTCTACGCTATTTTTAGATTTCAATATAACATTTTCATTGAAAGAACTTTAGAGTTTATTAATGTGTTATTAAAATGGAAAAACAAGGCAAAGCAAGATGAGCTTTACCATGAATATGGTCTTCCTCTATGTTTAAAAATAATATATTACATTTTTTTCTTATATAAACATACCTGTAGTACCAACATAAGTTAATAACTCTCATTTATTTAAACGGTCTGGCTTGTATTCATGCTAACATGACTAATCTGTCAATCTTTTATTATAGTTGGGAAAATCTATAGCTGGTCTGAGAATTCAATGGACATTGTTAAGTGTATTAAGTTCTGTAGTTAAAATGAAAATTCTGCTTGAGTTGAAAAAACAAAGAATGTGAATGGATGTTTGTTCTACTGCTTCTTTTTCCTTCCTTCTTTCCTTTCCTTTTCTTTCTTTTTGAAAATCAATTTTTCTTCTTTCCTTTCTTCCTTCCTTCTTTCTTCCCTTCCTCCTCCCACTTCTTCTTTTCATTCTCCCTCCTCCCCCTGCTCCTCCCTTTCTCATTCTCATTCTTATTACCATTCTCATTCTTTCTTCTTGGAGATTCAATTCTGATCATTTATTTGCTGCTTTTACAGCTTCCTCTTTTGGACTGGACTCAGATTTAGAAGTAGACGCTCTCAGTAAGAATTACTGATATCTTTTAGAATTTTGTTCCTGCCTTATTCTTTGACTTCTTTCATTCTCTTGGCAAAAGTTTAGTATATTCTGCATCTTCCTTATTTTTCTTAGTGTATTATTTCTTCAGAACACTATGTTGGTAGTTATGTTGCAGGACACATGGCATAACATGACGCTGAACATTTGGTGCTTTGGTTCTAGATGTTTTACCTTCCATGCTTAAGGGCATTCTGACAACATATCATTTGAAAACATCTCATTTAGAAAGACTGAAAAATGTGGATTCAGCTAGCTCTTGTGTCTCCAAACCACTGTTATCTATCAGTCCAGGAATATTTTTGTCTCTCTATTTTACAATAACCAAGTTGAGAACACTTAGTTTGCCATCCACAGTACATCCCTGAACAGATCTGTGCATCTTCTCTCCAGTTTTTCTTGGTTGATAACAGGAAATGACCCCTACTCAGCACCATATTCACTCTGCTGGTGGGTCAAGACCTCTTGCTTCATGTGAAAACTTTGTTTGTATTTCCAACCCCAGATATGAACCAAATAACTCTTCCACTTTTCATCCTGGATGTTTTCAGCAGCTGTGATGGCTATGTGCTTCTCATAGAATGTAGAAATATGCGTTCATCTCCCACATCAATCATTTTCTGACAGCTTGTGGCTGTGAAGGAGATATTCAGCTTCATGTTAACATGGCTCACCACCTTGAACATTCTCTTACTTCAACTTTCTTGAATTTTACCAGTGTAGAAGTGACAATAATGAGATTCAATAATGGCACAAGAAAAGGGGCTTGAAAAAGTAAATAAATATGTGACTAAAGGTACCTGGATGGGGGAGAGATAGAGGTAGAGATAGAGAAATAGATAGATAGACAGACAGACAGGGGAGGTGATGAGAGAAGAAAGACAGCGATTCTTAATTTTACAAATGGCTGCTTTTCTTTATTATATTTCTTAATAGATTTGTTTGAACAAAAACTATGAAAGTGTAAATGGGAAGTTAGTATCAGCCTGATTTGTACAATACCATCACCAGCCCTGTAAGTAAATGATATATCAAGCATCTTCCTTCTACAGCCATTTTTATGGTGGTATCTGCATCCTTAAGTTTTTAATATTCTGTTTACATTTGGTAGAGGATTAATTTTCAAATTTTTATTCATTTTCCATCATAATGTATCATATCCTCTTAGCTCTTTTTCACAGTCCCTTTTAGAAGACATTCACTACTTTTGTTAAGAGGTATTGTATGTAAAGGCTGTCAGCATCACTTATGAGCCCACATGCATATGGTCCTCCTTCTTACATCGTGTTTCACACTCTGGTGACTTAATCACCTGTCATTTTTCTCCTAATTCATACTATGTCTACAATGAATTTACAGGTCACCTAGCTTGTCTTCATAAGGGAGTGTGTAATTGGATTTATTCACTTGGTCCATTTATGTCCATGTTTATTTACTTAGAACTCCACAATGCTGCAGAAAAACTGATTATTTCAATATAATGCTTAAATATACCTTTTATATATACATGTATATTTTATTCACATATTATAATAATAATCCTAATCTCACCAAAAGTTAAAATGAAAAATTGAATGTGTTACTTATGACTAATACACATCAGTAGGTTTATTTTTTAATAATGAAACAAACTTTAATTAAGTATGGTCACATCAGTTAAATGATAAATTTATAAAATAAGCTACAGGAAGAAAGAGTTACTCTTCTGAAAATAAATATTTGAAACACCAGTGTAGAAGTTAGAGTTTAATACTTATTTAGTGCAGTGGAAACTTCCTGGAATCTATGAGGCTGACCCTAGTGACGACTCCTAGTAATGAAGGACAAGGAGTCTGAACTGGCTGTCTTTTGTGGCAAGGCAAGGATTCCAGTTGTGGGACTGGGTTACATTCCTTTGAGGTGTTGGCCTAGGGGGGTCCCATGGAGATCCCCAAACAACCCAGACTGATGCTAGGACAGAGGGTCACTCTCCATAAAATTACTGAGGTGGGCATTGCCAGGACAACATCCAAACAATCTATTAAACATAGAGATGTCAAGCTGGTGCCTCAGTGGAGCCTTCACCCCTACATTCCACTCTTTTTGGTGTGTGAAAGTACTCTGCAGGCTATAGAAAGAGAAACTTGGGACACCAATCTAGCCATAAAACCTTTGACCTACAATCGTCCTGATTGCAGTGGGGCAATGGTTACACAGAATTGTGAGAGTGGCCAACCAAGGTCTAGGTTAATTTGAGGGTTATATCATGAGAGGGAACCCATGCACTACACTGTGTGGATGGCCAAAAACCTGAGACTAGACAGCGAGGAAACCTAGGGTAGAATCAGATTAAATATGAGGGCTTTTGCCTTGTCTAATTGCAACTTATTTTGTCATTTTGGTTATTGTCTTTTGGAGGTCTGTGTTGTGGGATATTTGATAGCAGTATACAACTCCAACACTGTGTTAATAAAATCAAACTTGGACCAGGGGGTGAAGCCAGGGACTAGTTGACAGGAATTAGCCATAGAGAGTAGAGAGGATCCAGAAATACAGATAGCAAGATGCACAGGTAGGAATAGGGAGGGACTGAGAGATTCACAGGCCTTTTTGGTTTTGGAGGAGTCAAGCAACACTCTCTTGCTAGACAGCCAGCCAAAGAGGACAGTCATCTGGTTGCTTCTCTGATCTAGCAGATTTTCACCCGGACATCTGAATCCCAAGTCTTTATTGGTAAATAGAACAACTTAGTTGAAAACAACATTTGGTGCCCAACATGCAGCTCAGCAATAATGGCAGAGAAGTCACACCAGCCGGGACCACTGCAGCAGCTGCCTGGGCCTCTCTGCAAGCACTTACAGTAGTCAACTACTGCTCACAGTGACTGTGGAAAGCAGGGTTAGCAAACTCCCCAGAAGTAGGGATGAGAGGCACAGCTGACAAAAGGCTCAATTCTCACCAACTCTAAGGGAGTGGAGCCAGCTACCCATGCCATGCTAAATGAAGCCATAAAAGGAACCTGGAGGTGTACATAATAAGGGCTTTGCAACATTTTCCTGGAGCCAAGGTACACAGAAAGCCAGATACAGACTGAGAAAACATCTTAACAGGTACGGTACACTTGAAAATGTGATTAAGGTGTGGAAGAAAGAAAAGAAAATGGCAAAGATAGTCATAGAAAAATAGTTTAAAAATATTAAAGTCATATCTTTATAGAGCTAATGAAGAATTTAAAAAGAATTAGCCACATAAGGATGGAAAAATGTAACATGAATCTTAAGTGGTCTTATTAATAAAAAAAAAAAACAAAAAAAAAACAAAAAACTTAGTGCCAGCTATTGGGGTAACTTCCGAAAGATCAGAGAGATAGAACAAGCCACAGCTAACCTCACCTTGCCAACTTCTCAGCTGATCCTGTTTCCTCAAACTGGAAGCCTCTGAGTCCTCACCTGAATGGATCTCAGCTGAACTTCTGTTAAAAAGCTAAAAGCTTAAAAGCTTAAAAAATCTCTAGCTACTGGTCCTCACAACTTATATACTTTTCTGCTTCCTTCCTTCACTTCCTGGAATTAAAGGTGTGTGTCCTTCCAAAGCAAAGACATGAGATCTCAAGTGCTGGAATTAAAGGCATGTGCCTCCCCACCTTGCTCTGTTCTCAGTGTGGCCTTGAACTCACAGAGATCCAGTGGGATCTCTGCCTCCTGAATGCTAGGATTAAAGGAGTGTGCTACCACTGCCTAAACCCATGTTTAATATAGTGGCTGTTCTGTTCTCTGGCCCCCAGACAAGTTTATTAGGGTGCACAATACATCAACCACAGAAAAATACCATAACACAATGTGTCAGAGTCCTATATAGTGCTTTATTAACTTTAAATTTTTAAATGCTATTAGCAACTACAACAGCTGCTGAGAGACATCCATTAGAAAAAAAACCTATAAAATTAAATCATCCTATATATTTTAAGGATGTCAACTTCAGAATGGAAGTCAGGAAATGTATTACATTGGGGGTGAGGTTATACCTTTGTTTCCACAGGAAATGAAAAGCTATAGACTTCTTCAAAATTAATAAAGATCAGATTTCACCAGGGAATACCCTTGAAAATCTTGACTGTAGACATGTAAAAGAAACCAAGAAAAACTACAAGACAGGTAACATATAGGCTGATCCTTGTATGTAGGAACAGCTCTGAGACTGGATGAGACATGATAAATCTTGTTAGCTACAGAGTCCTCATAACATTATTTCATACCATTCTTTCATATGGCATGGATGGAGATTTATATTGCAGTTTCGTTATGCAGTCCAAGCAGACTTATAAAGTTAACAGATGCCTTTTTCCTGCTCAAACATAAAGCAGAGAATCATCTTTAGCTGATTTGTGTATACTACACATTCTATACTTGTGTTAATGCAGATATGCATGTTACATTTAAAAGTTTGTGTGTTTCCAAAACAAAAGGACCAGACATCAATGGAGACTACTACTAGCTACTAGCCCAGGTGATCCAACCTCTCAGATTGCCTCTTTTGCAGTTTCCTCAAAACTCTGCTTCCAGAACAACTTCAAATCAACCATCTAAGAGGAACCAGATGCACAGACTACTTCAGCCAGATTTCAGTTAATTCTTGCACTTTCGCATGACATGGAAACTGGACAACAAATGATACACCTAGTCTCAAAGGACTTGATCATTTTCTCAATTTTCTCATGGTCCCCTAAAGATGCCATTGCCCCCAGATAGCAGGTAGAAATTTTAATAAAATAACATCCACATTCCCAAGGCGTGGAGTGGGTGGGTTTTGGTCATTGTGTGGCTATGGATGCTTGTCCTGCATTAAAGGTGGTTGGTTGCAAGTTATTATTGGTCATGGTCAGGAAGGAAGCTAAGCAAAGAAGGTTAGATTCAGGGATCTTTTTCTAAAAAGAGAATAAAAGGTATATAGGAATGGTAGGATAAAAGGTAGATTACTGAATCTATTATAAAGCAACTACTAGTCTTAAATATTTTACATTGATATGGATTTTTGTATATTGATATAAACTTAAGGTTATTTTTGTTATAACATACTGTATAATTGTTTCTACCTTTGTTTAAGGTATTGTACCTATGCAGCTCATATAAAAATGTAATGTAAAGTTCTATTCCCTGAAAGCTATTATTAAAAACTGTTTAGGATAATTAAGAAATTCAAGTTAGTAGTCAGTCATTTATAACAATCAAACTTTTCATGTATGTTTTCAAGGGTAAACAGATGTATTTTAGATAGGTAGGTGGTCTTCAAACTCTTCAGAGACTTACAGAATATGACATTTATAATGTCTTAAAGTAAGTCTTATTATAACAGTGAGATATGTATTTTCCTGGCAGCACAAATCTACTTCAGAGAAGATGATGGGCATCAATGAACCTCCATATGAATTTTTTTCAATGTGGCTAAGAAACTGCCCTTGCCTCAACTGCTATACTATTTAAATTGGACAAGCTGAACACAAAAGAGGTTGACTACCAAACTGCAAAGACAAGGTATGCTAACCCTTCAAAAGTCATGCTTCACAATAAAGTCTGTCAGATATTCTAGCCCTGTAGACCAAAAATGGATGCACCAACATTGCAGAGGAATCTTGGGTGACTGTCAAGGTAGCCAGCTGTCTCTGTCATTTCTATAGTTTTGAAAGTTGTTTGCTCTGCAGTTCCTCTTTATTCAGGTAATATTTTATACTTCTTAGGTACCTGATTGGGGTTGAAGACTATATAGTTATACCATTTTCTTTCTTACCAAAATTAGAAAAGAATCTTACATAAGAGATGTAAAATTTATAAGTTTGAGAGACATAAATGTTTAAGCTGTTTATCTATAAAAATGTTTTAAGATCTAAAAGGATATTTTTAGGCTGGTAATACAAGTTATGATAGAAAGTAGTTTGGGTATAAAACTTTGGACTCACCAAGATAAGATAGATAATAGAGTATTTTCTCTGAATTTGGCAAATACAAATGGACTGGACATTGTGACTGTAATTCTTACCTGATAATTGTAATTATTGTATATAGTTTTACTGTGGTAGAGTTAAAACCTTTCCTTTTTATTTAGACAAAAGGAGGGGATGTTGGAGGATATTTGATCACACTGTGAACCCCCAAGACTGTGTTAATAAAATCAACCTTGGAGCAGGGTGCCACGCTAGTAACTAGTTGATAGGAATTAGCCATAGTGATTATGGAGGAGCCAGATATATGAATAGAGAGACACACAAGAAGGAGTAGGGAGGAATTTAGAGATTCACAGATCTTTTGGGTTTAGAATGAATGGGGAGGCATTCTATTGATGGGTCACTAGCCAAAAAGAAAGGTCAGCTGGTTGCTTCTTGGCTTCTCTGATCTAATAGGTTTTCAACACAAACATCTCTCTTCCACATATTTATTGTAAATAGAATTATGAGACTTAGTTAAAAATAACAAACCTGTTACTTCCTGAAGGGAAAAGGAGGAGGAGTTGCAGTTGGAAGTTTTCCTGTGTCATTGCCGGCCAGCCGTTGGGACAAATCTTTCCCACTTGCATCCCCCAAGTAAACACATAGAGGCTTATATTATTTTATAACTGTTCATCCATTAGCTCAGGCTTAATATTGACTAGCTCTTACATTTAAATTAACCCACAATTCTTATCTATGTTTAGCCACATGGCTTGGTACCCTTTTTCACTTCTGCCTTGCCATCTTGCTTCCTCTGTTTCTGGCTGATGACTCCTGACTCAGCCTTCTCTTCAAAAATTCTCCTTGACTGCTTATCCTGCCCATACTTCCTGCCTCGCTAGTAACACACATCCACAGCATACAGAATGACATTCCACAGCAGAGAGTGGATCTAGGGGAGAGGGTAAATGAGGAGGTACTTGGTGGAGTAGAGGGAGGAGAGACTGGGGTTGGGATTTGTTGTATGAGACAAGAATCTGTTTCCAATTAAAGAAAGAGAAGAAGAAAATAAAATTCTTAATTAAACAGTTATCTGTGTGTTGGCCTATCAGTCTAAATATTGACTAATTGATTTTAAATAGCATTTCATTTTTAGTCAACTAATTCTTTCCCACTACCTCCAATGGTCAACATAGTACATGTTCTTTCTTTTCTTTTTCTTCTTCTTCTTTTTTTTTGGCTGAAAGTAGATAGTTTTCTGTCACATGCCATTGATTACTTATATGCAAGGAAACTGGCATTAATTCTACCTATTTATCTTCATATCCATCATGGGGAATTGGTTAATGTTTCTAAGATGTTCATTTGTTACATTATAGTCAGCCCATTTCACACCAGCAGCAATACCATTCAATTTATTACTGACACTTCAGGGAATGGACTATAGATGTGTTGACCCATAAAAGGGCATGTATAACAATGTAGAATAGTGTGGTTGCAAGAAATGGAAGGTCATAAACTGTGTGGTCTCATGAACTTTGCCCTGGATTTTCTTTTCTTTTTATCTTATGTTTCTTCAGCCTCATATCTGGTAAAATATTTAAAGGCTACCAAGTGAAAACATAACTGTTATTACCTGTGGAGAGAGGTTTTCCCAAGCCATAATTATACTTTGGATATCTGCACAATGTCCCATGTTCATTCATGCTCTATTGTCTGTATGCCACCATGATAAATCTATTTGTCATTGAACATATTTCCTAAGGTTAGGCAATTAATTATCACATAAGGAAGATTCATATTCTTTAAGTGTGGACATTCAGTCCTAGGGGAATGGACTCAGTAGAAAACATTGCATTAAGACCACTAGGGTTGAACATTGTGCTTTGTATCAAAATCAATCATACTAAAATAAAACTCAGATTTTTTTATATATATACTGAAAATTATTGGGAATTTAATAATAAATAAGTAATAATACTTTCACCCAAATAATATATATGTAAAACTAGACAATACATATATGTATATTTAATATATATTCCATTTTTGTTTATAAAACATGTTTGGGAGATAGTTTCAAAGTAAGTGAATATAAGTAGGAAAGAAAGATGACTGCTATACTTCCTTCTAAAATAAGTTTTCAACGTTATGTTTACAAAAGTATATTTCATTATATATAAATATAAGCTTATGCATTATTTAAGGACATTTAATTTCCCAATATTTTGAATTGTAACTTCCATATTTACATTTAGTTACTAAGCTTTATTTTATTTTTGATATGACTAACATTAATGTGTCAGTCTATAGCTGACACATTAAAATTTCTCTCTTCCTTTTTTTTTTTTTT
>CABHPH010110266.1:0-14191 GCA_902168325.1 Peromyscus nudipes | reverse complement strand
GGTTTGGGGGACAGAGTGGGACTTGTAGATTACAGAGTCCAATGGGCAGTGGTGGTGGACAGGCCTGCCTGCAGAAGTTTTGCCTGCTATCCTGCAACTTGGGCTGCAATTGGTGGGGGTATGGAGGCACAGATTGTGCCCCTGGACCTAAGGCCTAGAGGCTGGGGTGCCCAGCTAGAGGAACAGTGACTCATCTCTTGGTCCTATTGGAGTTAGTGGACTCTGTGCCTCAGGGAGCAGCTGCAGTCTCAGGGGATGGGTGGGTTTCCGGGGACAGAGTGGGGCTTGTAGGTTACAGGGTCCCATGGGGGTTGATGGTGGTCAGGCTTGCCTGCAGGAGTCTTGCCTGCTGGCCTGCAACTGGGGTTGCAATGGATGGGGGTGTGGGGGTATGTGTTGTGCCCCTGGGCCTAAGGCCTAGAGGCTGGATTGACTGACTGTAAGAACAGTGATTCAACACTTAGTCCAATTGGAGTTGGAGGAATCTTTCCCCAAATCTTATTTTCTAATTTATCTCTTTTATATCTTGTCCCTCTTTGTAAGTTTCCGCTTTGACAGTACTAACAATGAGGATTAGCACTGGTATTTGTGTTTATTTATTATTCTTGCACATATTGATGTCTTTGGCCACCAACAATCTTGCTCTGACCAACTCCATCATCCTTTTTTTTTCTTTGTTACTACATTCTGGCTTCTTGCCTATGCATAGGCTGCACATTCTTTCTACAGTTCTATAAACCTAAGACCCATGCCTAGGCTTATGCACCTAGAGCTGTCTTTTTCTATACACATTCACTTTGCTTATTTCCCCATGATAGATTTAGAGTAAAATTTCAAGAAATAAACACAGACAAAATTGAAGGTGTAAAAGCATAAGAAAGAGGAGAGAAAGAGCTATTAATATTTTTAAGGGCAGGTGATGATATATTGGGTTTGAATTTTTTGAGAGATGCATATGGGAGATGGTTGAGAAAGGTGTAAGTCTATTGGGGTCAGGGGTGAGAATTTGCATTTCTGCCATGCTTCATATCATACTGACCTAGGTCTGAGATATGACAGTGACAGAAATATGAAAAAGGGAGAGAAACACCACCCTTTTTTGGAATGCAAGATATTAATGATTAAATAGCCTAAAGGTGGGAGAAATGAAGAGGGTCAGTGCTTACACTAAATTTTGCCTTCGTTTGAGGAATGGGTAGAAGGTAACATTTAGCATTTTAAGAGTTCATCCTTTGGATAATCTTTTCTCTTTTCCATTCCAAATGCTTAGAAGGACTAGTCTGCAACCTCCCTCACACTTTTCTTTTAGGGATATGCCTTTATAAGACTTCACTTAAGGTCTTAAATCTAAATTTCAATATAGCCTTTAAATTTCTTATGAAAGAATTCTGGTCAGTAAATATTCTCAAAGTATCCAGGTTTCCCAATTGATATAAGCCTATATAAAACTATAAAATCTTTCATTTTGTTCCCAGGGACTTAATCTTTTTCATATATTTCTACTATTAAATATTAAAATATATAGCATAGAAATCTTGACAAAGTACACGGATATCTAACTGCATAGTTTGGTCTATAATATGACTCACTAGTAGGTCACAATAGCCATAGAACCTAAGGGAGGTAAAACCACCAATGTCATTTAAATTGCAGCAACTTTAGCAGCCATAAACATGTTATTCAAGCCATTAAACTAAGACTTTTTTAATGAGAAAAATGCCTCATGTCCAACTAAGATGTCTGAGGAGGACATCAGAGAAATAAATAGAAAATAACAAAAATAATGTCACACACTCAGTTTTGAAACATGTGGGGCCAGTGAAGGTGACTTGTTTTATTTCTGGAAGTTGAAGTCTACAGCTCCAATTTCTTTTTCATTTCTCTTCTCTGTTTCAATATCCATAAGTTATTATCAGCAGAGGCATAGCTCAAGTAACTCAGTCATGGATAACCCTTCATCACTGGAAGTAATAAGACACTGAATTCTTTCTACAGTGATGGTGCCTTGAAGAAAAATCAGTCAATGTGTTTTGGACAGAAAAGTCTATAGATACACCAAAAATATCGGTTAAAAGAAACTGAATATTTGGAAGTTACTGGGCTTTAACTAACCTCAGACATTAGTAGACATCATGCAAACCCAGTTCATCATCCCTTGGTCAATTTCCTCTCAATTAATTTTGCTTCCTAAGTCCCATTTAAGGACTTGCCATGTGAAATTCCCATTGTTTTCTATCTAAAGATATTTGGCATATTTTTTGCTCTTTCTGTACCTATTAAAAAGATAGAAGAAAAATTCAAATCATATTAAGCAAAATAGATTTTGCATGGTGTATATTTCTTAGGATATTGTTTAAACATTAATGAAATGTTCTGTGTATCTACTATCTTTAAAAAGTCAGATGTAAACTGAAGGAGAATAAGTGACTATTAAAGTCTGTTATGTTAAAGGAATGCTTGATAACATAGAAATAACAAGATATGAGCCGGGTAGTGGTAGCATATGCCTTTAATCCCAGCACTCTGGAGGCAGAGGCAGGTGAATCTCTGAGTTAAAGGTCAGCCTGATCTACAGATCTAGTTCTAGGACAGCCAAGGCTATGCAGACAAACCCTGTCTCAAAAACACAAACGAACAAACAAACAAAAAAAGAAATCACAAGATGTGAGAATATTTAGCTATAATCAGCCTGTACCTTTCAGAGTCTTAGAAATTTGTTAAGATTTAGAGGAAGAAGAGAGAAACCATTAGTAGATGAGTGAAAAGAAAAGAGTTTAAAAGATCTTTTTACTTGCATTGTATGTGCATATATAGATAAATGTAGGGGTTCAGTGTGTGTGCGTTCATGTGTAGGTCAGAAGTCAACTTGAGTGTTGTTACTTAGGCACTGCCATCCACCTACCCACCTTGTTTTTGAGGCAGCATCCTTCATTGGTCTGTCCCTTAACTAGTAGCTTAGGTTTGTTGACCAGTAAGCCCAAGATATCTACCTCCCCAGAATTAAGATTAAGACTGTATACCTTTATACCTGGCATTATATGGTTTCTAGACATTGAACTCAGGTTTTTGTGCTGCACAGTAATCACTATACCACCTGAGCTATCTCCTCAGAGCTCAAAGTTTCTCATTGTTTCAATCCACCTTCCATTTTTTAATTATAATGATATTCTTTGTAACCCCCTTATGGTAGGGGCACCATTTTATGTTAAAGACTCTATTTGCATTTCTTTCTGAACATTAGGAAGAATGCATTTCATTGTCTTCTGACTTCTACGCAGTACTGTATGTCAAGCTTTGGCAGGTGAAATGTGCTTAGAAATGATGCACAGTGCCTCAATACATACCCTCTAAATCCCTTTATACTGACATTGTTATGTCATAATTCTGATTCCAGGTTATTCTTGTGACCTGGGTTAAAATAGATCTGGTTACATTATCTAACATGCCTTTTATCGAATACCCTACATATATTTCAGGAACCTTACCAAACACTATCTTCTTCATGTTCATTATCCTTCATCTACAACCAGATGAAATATCTCACTTTGTGATACCAAAATTTTATCTCCTATGTGTTTCTTTCTTGAAAAAAAAATTGCATTTAGTTCCCCCACCTCTGTATGTGTGTGTGTGTGTGTGTGTGTGTGTGTGTGTGTGTGTGTGTATAAGTCAGAGAATAATTTTGTGGTAGTTGGTTTTCTCCTTCTACTATGCAGGTCCATGAGATTAAACTCAAGTCCTCAGTTTTGGTGACTAGTGCCTTGAACCCCTGAGCCACCTCACAGGCCCCCTTAAATGTTCCTTACATGTGTATTTCCCTCACATCATTAATCTATTTTCAAGATGTGCATTCATGGTATATTATTCATTCTGTATTTCCTGTTGTGTTGTTATGTAACATGTTCTAAAATATAAATATTTACTGATTTAGTAACATATTTGTACCTAAAATTTTAATAAAACTAGTAGTCCCATGATATTGGCCATATTATGTAAATTTATGATACTTAGGTTACTGTATAATTTTGTTTATGACTATAGAATTTATCATAATATTTTATTAAATTTCTCCTTACAATAAAAATTATGAAGCAGGACTTAACCTAATGTTGTATTTGAAGACAAAAAGGGAAATAAAAAAACTAATATATTTCAGAAGAATACCACCATAAACTTACTAGGGAATTTGGAACTAACCAGAGACAGAACAAATGCCAATGTAACGTTAGGTCTGAGGGTTTACATTCCTCTTAAATACATGAGTTGAAATCCTGACCCTCAAATTGATAGTGTAAGGAAATGTTGATCTGGGGATGTGACTAATTCGCTGGAGGTTTCCTGAGAAATCTCTGCTTAAAGAAGCTCAAGAGAGACTTCTGACTCCTCCCATCATGTGAACACACATTGAGAAACTGGAAGCGCACAGTCTGTGAATGGCCCCTGCTAGACTGACCTCAGACCTCTACCCTTTAGAATTTTCTATTGTTTATCAGCCTCTTAGCCCATAGTATACATTAATAATCAACTCTAACAGACTAAGCTAAGAATATAGAATAATCCAAAATCTGGCATCCCAGATAAGTAGGGCTGCAGAGCACTATACTGATATATGAGAATTTTTAGGTAACTTGTTCTGTATTTTCACGTGTATGTGATGTGCTTATATATATGCATTTTCATGTGTGTGGGTGGATGTGTAGGTGAGGGTACACAAACGTGGGACTGTGTGTGCCTCTGGAACGTTTGAGTCATCATCAGGTGTCTTTCTCCATCTTGCACCATCTCATATATTCAGGCAGGCTCAGTTACTGGAGTTTCTTCTCATTTTTGCTATTCTGACTAGCCAGCTTGCTCCAGGAATTCTTCCATCTATGCCTCCCTAATACTAGAATTATAGATAACTGCCGTCCTTGTCTGCATTTTCTTTGGGCCCTGGGGATCTTACCTACAGCCTGTATGCATTTGTGGCCAGTACTTTACTCACTGAGCCATCTACCCAGACCCTGAACAATTTTTAAGAATGAAAGGATTAAAGTTTAAGTGTAAAAATACATACTTTTAGTAATTTTTGAAAACTCATATTTAGGTAATTTCTTGTTGTTGTCATTGGGTTCTCCCTCTTAAGAGCTTTAGCTGTCACTCAGGTCCTGATTTCTCACAGGCAAAGCTTCAAAATAGATGCGTGTACATTTCCCACCCATGCTCATGTGAGCCTTTCCTTATTTAGCACCTATTATTCAGTAAATTATCTTGGTAATTTCACTTGATTTTTCTCCTGGATAATTTTTCCCCTTGATTAATCCATTCTATTTCTCTGCTAACTTCATCTGAGGAAATACATTGCTTTCTAATTGACCCCTCAATTTGACAAAAGATACATTTAAATGTATTGAATATTTTGACTTTTCACAAAAGAGAAATCAGTCTCTCATAATTAACAGGATAGATTAGTGACCCTGTATTCCCATCCCACATTCAGAGGGAAGTCAAATGTAAGATCAGAAGACATCCTGGTGTAAAGGATAACCATGGTGCATCTTGCTAACCACATGGGTGCAGCCCTCTTTTCTCTTTATATCAGCTATTTACAACTTGGAGTAAAAATGCATACAACAGCTGACACATTCCTTTATATGTACATTTTTAAGAAAATGACAAGAATGGAAAACCATATGTGTGTGAAGAGAATTCCAAGTACCAAAGAGTAGAAATGCAAAGCAGGCAAAGAGGAATTGTCTTGGAAATTTTGCCATTACATATTAGAAAGAGAGGCCATTATGGCCAGGGAAACAGGTAGGTAGGCTAAGGTCATATCTTTACCTCTCCCTCAGCTCCTCCAAATCCAATCTGCCAGTCGCATCCCCAGTCCTGCAGCAGAACACCAGCTTAAGTCACCTATGCCCCTGTCCCATCGAACTCACAGGCCACTCTGACTAGGGAAGCAAGTAAACTAACTGCACATCTTCACCTATAGCTCAGCTCCTCCAAATACAAGCTCCCCCTCCAAGTTTCATCCACAGCTCTGCAGCAAACCACTTGCTGTATCCTCTCTGCCCCTGCCCTGTGCCCATGTCTAGTGGAACACACAGATCTCTCCCTCCTAACTTCCCTTTCTCCTCTCACTGCCTTATCCCAGTCTCCAACTCCAGCAGGCATTCCCTAGGAACTCACAGGCCACTCCTGCCAAGATCACTAACTCAAGATCTTTATATCTCACTCCCTTCCTCCAAGTCCAATATACCAGTCTCATACCAAACTCTGTAGCATACCTCTTGCTGTGGATTTTCCTCACACTCTGTACTCATTCACAGAGGACAAAACAGATCCTGATGAAACACCCTGCTTTCCTTCTTCATATGGACCCTCTCAGCCTCCTTCCTGAGAACCCATCCCCCTTTCTAATATGACAGGGCAAGACGGAGCAGAGATTCCACTATCTTGTATTCTTGCTGAGGGCATTTCAGGGTTAACTAGAATTTGATCTCTTTGATGGAAAATCCCATGGAAAATTACCCAAATCTATTCTAAGAACCCAAGGTCAAGATGCCCCAGCTAACTTATCTTAGCTTCTGTTAAATTGTTTGCTTCTCCTGCTCCCTGCAACTGCTGAGCAAAACGCCAGGGCATCATTTTTGCCTTCAAAAAACCATGCTTTGGACACTCGGGGCAACACATAGGTCCTGAATAACTGAGTGTAGTCCAAGATAGCTGGAGTAAAGACATTCAGTTGGTTATAAATTGTGTCTGAGTAGTCATCTCTGATGGGTAACCATAACACTAAGTGTCAGCTCCTCATATCTAGAAATGCATTTTACCTGGAACCCCCAATGTCCACATCTATTTGGATCTCAGCAGAATTTCCTAGTAGGCAATACACAGTCACCCTACTGTCCTAAGAATTAGAGAGGAAACAGAATCAAGGAACAAAATGCCCACCCAAAATAAGACCAGAGATCAGCACCTAAAATTATAATCTTCACAAACTCAGGTGCCTAGATGGCAGCATAAAAATACAATCAATAACAATAATATGTCTTCACAAAAGCTCAGCAATCCTACCAGAGCGGGACCTGAGTATTGCAATATAGCTGAAGCACAAGAAAAAGACCTTAAAAATAGCCTTTATTAAGGTCCTTAAAGAGGAATGAATAAATCCCTTAAAGAAATCCATGAAACACAAGCTGTGTGAGAAAATGAAGAATTCAAGACCTGAAAGTGGAAAGAGAATTGTGGGGGTCTCTGCAAACACTATGACCAGCAGAGTAATGATCAGTGGGAAGCAAGAAGGCAGTTCAGTTAAATGAGACCCAGTAGCTGCTGTTGGTTCAAACTTTGAGAGTCTGACTTCAAGTGGTTTATTTTCAGCATATTTAAGCTCAGCATAATCTTGGTAAAAGTTTCCTGGTGATAATTAACTCAACCCTGTGTATATAAAAAAGCTTAAAACACAACTAAATTGAAACACATGTGACACCTTCCAAAAAGATAGTTTCTATAGATTAACTGAGAAAAACAAGCCCATGATAAGTGTCTGGGATAGTATCCAATGTGGTCTCAGCCACACAGATGGCAAGAAGGTTATCAGGCTATTAACCACACTTGCCCCCATCCTTTTGTGCAGAAAACAGGTTATACATTTCTCCCTTTGAAGAGACAATTCTGTGTGTTTAACATTTCTGGTTTCCTGGTTCCTTTCTGTGGACAAGAGCCCCCATGTCTCCTATATTGAATTAATAAAGAAAACCCAAACTGAGGGAAATCTGGAAATAAAAAAATTTAGGAACTTAGATAGGAATTTCAGAAGCAGGCCTCACTAGCTGAATATAAGAGATGGAAGAGAGAATCTCAGGCATTAAAGACAAGAAATGGTAGAAGAAATGGATCTGTCAAAGAAAATGAATGTTGAATCTAAAAATATCCTGGCAGAAAAATCAAATAAATCTAGGACACTGTGAAAAAGAACAACTCTAAGAATAATAGGAATAGAGGAAGGAGAAGAAACCCAGATCAAAGGTACAGAAAATATTTTCAGCAAAATCATAGAGGAAATTTTTCCTAACTTAAAGAAAGAGATGCCTATAAATGTACAAAAAGCATAGAGAACACCAAGTACACTGGACCAGAAAAGAAAGTCCCCTTGGCACATACTAATCAAAACACTAAGCATACAGAACAGAAAAGGAACATTAAAAGCTGCAAAGGAAAAAGAGCAAGTAACATATAAAGGCAGATGTATTAGAATGCACATGACTTTGCTGTGGGATGTTCTGTATGGCAAATGTGTTACTAATAAAACACTGATTGGCCAGTGGCTAGGCAGGAAGTATAGGCGGGACTAACAGAGAGAATAAAAAGAGCAGGAAGGTGGAAGGAGACGCTGCCAGACGCTGACAGCCACCACCAGGACAAGCAGCATGTAAAGATGCCGGTAAGCCACGAGCCATGTGGCAAGGTATAGATTTATAGAAATGGATTAATTTAAGATATAAGGACAGTTAGCAAGAAGCCTGCCACGGCCATACAGTTTGTAAGCAATATAAGTCTCTGTGTTTACTTGGTTGGGTCTGAGCGGCTGTGGGACTGGCAGGTGAAAGAGATTTATCCTGACCGTGGGCCAGGCAGGAAAACTCTAGCTACATGACTTCTCAATAGAGACTCTAAAAGCCTGAACAGATGTGTTGCAGACTGCAAGAGACCACAGATGCCCTACCAGACTACTATACCACGCAAAACTTTAAATCACAATAGATGGAGAAAATAAAACATTTCATGATGAAACCAATTTAAGCAATATTTATCTATAAATTCAGACCTACAGAAGGCATTAGAAGGAAAACTCCAACCTAAGGATGTCAACCACTCCCCAAAATAGAGAGTGAATAAATAATCCAAGACCAGCAAATCAAAATAGTAAACACACACACACACACACACACACACACACACACACTCACTAACAAAATAACAGGAATCAACTAACACTAGTCCTTGAGATATCAACATCAATTCCCCAATAAAAAGACATAGACTAGCAGAATGTATGTGAAAAAAAGATCTATCCTGTTACTTCATCCAAGAAACACACCTTAAAATAAAAGATAGACATCACCTCAGGGTAAAAGAATGGAAAAAGATATCTCAAGCAAATGGGCTTAGGAAGGAAGTTGGTATAGCTATTTTAATATTTGACAAAATAGATTTCAAACCAAAACTAATTAGAAGAGATGGAGAAGGACAATACATACTCATCAAAGGAAAAATCCACTAAGAGAACATTTCAATTTTTAACATCTATGCACAAAACACAATGGCACCCAAGTTCATAAAAAACAAACAAACAATACTACTGTTTAAATAATATATTGACCAATACCTCTGTCTTGCCAATAGACATGTCAGTCATTCAAAAAGAGAAATGTTGGAGCTAACTGACATTATAAACTAAATAGACTTAACATATATTCATAGAACATTTCACCCAAACACAAAAGAATATACATTCTTCTCAGAACCTCATGGAACTTTCTCCAAAATTGATCAGACACAAAGCAAATCTTAACAGTTGCCAGAAAATTAAAATAACAGCATGCATTCTATTGACCACCATCTATTAAAGCTGGACATCAACAACAGAAACAAAAGGAAGCTTAACAACGCATGGAAACAGAACAACTCTACTGAATGAAAAGTGGTTCAAGACAGAATTTAAGAGAAGAACTGAAAGACTTCCTATAATAGAATGAAAATGAATATACTGCATACCCAACCTTATGGGTCATAGCGAAGGTGATTCTAAGACGCAAGTCCAAATAGCACTAAGGGCCTACATTAAAAAAAATATGTAGATATCATACTAGTAACTTAACAGCACACCTGAAAGACCTAGAACAAAATGAAGAAATCATACCCCAAAGGAGTAGATGGCAAGAAATAATCAAACTCATGACTAAAATCAATAAAATAGAAGCAAGCAAACAAAAAAAAATACAGAAAAAACCCAATGAAACAAAGAGTTGGCTCATTGACAAAATCATTAAAATTGAGAAACTTGTATCCAAATTAACTGAAAGGCAGAGAAGATCCAAATTAACAAATTTAGAAGTGAAAAGGGGACATAACAACAGATGCTGAAGAAATCCAGAGACACTTTCAAAACCTGTACTCCACCAAATTGGAAAACTTAAAAGAAATGGATAATTTTCAAGATATATACCACTTACCCAAGTTAAATCAAAAGCAGATAAGAAAATTAAACAGACCTATAACCCCTAGTGAAACCACAACAATAATTAAAAGACTCCAAATCCACCAAAGCACAGGGCCAGATGGTTTTAACACAGAATTCTCACAGATTTTCAAAGAAGAATTAATGTCAATCCTCTTCAGTTTATCCCACAAAATAGAAACAGAAGGAACATTGCCCAATTTGTTTTATAAGGCCACTGTTACCCTGATACCCAAATCACATAAAAACCCGACAAAGAAAGAGAATTATGGACCAATTTCCCTTATAAACATGGATGAAAATGTTCAATAAAATACTTGCAAACATAATCCAAGAACAGATCAAAAATGTCATCCACTATGATCAAATAGACTTCATCTCATTGATGCAGGAATGGTTTGTTATACACAAATTGATAAATGTAATCCACAACATAAACAGACTGAAGGACCAAAAACACATGATTATCTCAATAGATTCTGAAAAGGCCTTTGAGAAAATCCAACAACCCTTCATGATAAAAGTCCTGGAGATGTTAAAGATTAAAAGGACTCTTGTTCAACCATGTTCATTGCTGATCTAGTCATAATAGCTAGAAATTGAAAACAACCTGGATGTCCCTCAACAGAAAATGGATAAAGAAAATGTGGAACTTTTACACAATGGATTATTTCTCATCTGTGAAAAATAATGACATCATGAAATTTGCAGGCAAGTGGATGGAAATACAAAAAAGTTATCCTGAGTGAGGTAAACCAGACCCAGAAAGACAAATATGATACTTATTTACTTATATGTGGCTATTAGCTGTTTATTCAATGATAACCAAGCTACAATCTATAGTACTACAGAAGTTAGGTAGGGTAAAAACTTGTGGAGACAGATCTTATTAGGAAAGGGAAATAGAATATAAAGTTATGGATATATGGAGGAAGCTGGAGCAGGAGGATCAAGTAATGAGGTGGAGGGGAGAGTGGGATGAGGTGGGGAATATGGGGAAAGTCAGATAAAATTAAAGGCCATCTCAGGATGGAACCTAATGGGTTATAGATGGAAGAGTCTGACTCACCTGGTCCTGCAACTATTCAGTTACAAATAAACACACAGAGGCTTATATTAATTATAAAACTGGTTTGCCTATTGCTCAGGCTTATAACCAACTAGACCAACTAGCTCTTACACTTAAATTAACCCATTATTCTTGTCTACATTTAGCCATGTGGCTTGGTACCTTTTCTCAGTCCAGCATTCTCATCTTACTTCCTCTGTGTCTGGCTGGGCCCCATCTCCCCTTTCCTCTTTTCAGAATTCTTCTAATGTGATCACCCTGTCTATGCTTCCTACCTGGCTACTCGTCAATCAGCATTTTATTAAACCAATACAAGTGACAAATCTTTACAATGTACAAGAGCATTATTCTACAGCAATATGTTATGTATTATAATAGGTAGAACATAGTATGGAAACTTAATACAGTAGAAGCTTTTGAAAATATATGCATATATGAAGGCAATCTAAATGAAATCACCAATAATGGGGAATATGGAACTCCAACTATCATCTCTTATGACTAAATGAAGCTTCCAGTACAAGGATTGGTTTACATATAATTGAGTTGTTGGCCAAAGGGGTCCTATGGAAACCCAAATTATCCCAGGCTCTTGCTCTCTACAAAATGAAGGCAAAACTCCATTACTGAAGACAGCACCTACTCAGCTCATTGAATATGGAGAAGTAGAGCTGGTGCCTACATAGAGTCTTCACCTCTATGTTTTCATGTCTTTGTACAGGAAGATACTCTGCAGGCTACCAAAGGAGAAATGGAAATACCAACCCAGTCATATACCCTTCGATCTACAGTGGTGTTCGATACAGTGGTATCATAGCATGGAAGATATGCTAGGGCAATTATGGCACAAACATGTGAGTATATCAAACTAATATCTCATGATTTGACTTAAGGTCCACTCCACAAGATGGAACCCTTACTTGACACTATTTGGATGGCCAAGAATCAGAGACTAGAGAGCTCAGGGACCTAAGGTAAAACCAAATTCTAAAAGAAAAAAATGTAGCCATAAAATAACTCCTAATGACATTTTGCTATACTCAGCCATCATCAGAGAAACTTCCTCCAGCAGTGGATGTGAAAAAAATGCAGAGACCCACAGCCAGACATTATGTAGAGAGTAAGAGACCTTGAAGAGTCCGTCCTAAAACTGATGTCTCCATCAAATCCCAACCTCTAGACTCAGGGAACCCAGGGAAAGAGGAGGCAGGAACAATGTAAGAGTTAAAGGGGAAGGAGTGCATAAAGAAAAAAAGGCCCTCTATATAAATATGATCAAAGCTTGTGTGAACTCACAAAGACTGAAGCTGCATGCATAAGGGCTGGCCTGGTTTTGCTCCAGTTCCTTTGTGTATATTATGGCTTTAGTGTTTTTATGGGATTCTTGACTGCAGGAAAGAGTAGGTCTCTGATTGTTTTGTCTTCTCTTGGGCTCTTTTCCTTCTTTTTGATTGTCTTGTCCAATTTGATGTGTTGGTTGTGTTTTATCTGACTATATTATATTATGTAATATTATTATCTCTTAGCCTGCTTGGTTTTTTTTAATGACAGGCAGAAAGGGAGTGGATCTGGATGGGAGAGCAGGTGTGAAGTAACTAGGTGGAGTAGAGAGAGGGGAAACCACAATTAGGATATATTATATGAAGGAAAATCTATCTTAATTAAAAGGAAAAAACAATTTTAAAAAATTAGAAAGCTACTCAATTTATTTCCCTCTCCATTCCCCATTGGGGCATGCTGTGAGAATGCTAATTTATCAGGGTGCAGCACTATGACAATAAGTTAGAACAGCTTGCAGAATTAAATCAGAGCTAGAAAGACAAACACCATACTTTCTTTATTTGTAGATATTAGATTTTATAAAAATATAAGAAATCATGAAAAAATATGTATGTCATGATAGTAGAAGCAAAGCTGTCTAGGGCAATAAATGTGGACTGGCAGGAGGGGAGGGAAAGAAAAGTAAGAGTGGGGGAGAAGGGGAAAGTTTGGTCAAATTATATTATATTCCTGTACAAAAATATCTTTATGCAATCCAGTACCATGTATAATTAATATACACCAATACTGAATAAATACAATATACCTACATAATTCATAGACAGGGAAGACTGGCTCAATATAAATTTCCTATGTATTTGCAAGGAACTAAAGAAAGATTATTCATAACTCTGTACCTGCAATAATCCTAATCTGGAAATGACTATAATTTCCTTCAACAGTAGAATCCAACTTGAAATATAGTCACACAGTAGAAGCCTATAAAATACTAAGGGTAAATGAAATATTCCTACAGAAAATCATGGAGGAGCAGTTGGAGAGATGGCTCTGTGAGTGAAGTTCTTGCCACGCAAGCATGAAGACCTGAGTTCAGTTCCTACCAACACTTGGGTAGGGCCATTGTGCACCTGTAATATCTGAACTGCCAGAATATATATTCTGGCATATATATACATACATACATATACATATACATACATATATATACATATATATAATTAAAACAACAAAAATCTTCCTAATAAGCAATTCTTTCTTTTTAGAAGTTTCATGGGACAGCAGCAGTTGGAGAACTCTAGAACAGGATGAAGAAGAGGGGGACATTTAAAGGCTAGTTCTGGTCTCTATCACGATCAGCAGATAACTATAGAATTATGTTCCGGGTATGAAAGTTAATCAAGATGCATACTTAGGATCTATGATTATTTTTGCCTATATCTAATATTCCCTAACAAATGTTTAAAATTAAATTATTCATCTGAAATCATCACCACAGGGCCAGTATAAAATGAATGAGCAAGCTTTTAGTCAACAGTAAATTAAGTAATTAACCAGATGAATGATCAGAGTTGAGTGAGGATAGTCATATTCAGAGTCTGAGAGCTGCCACTATGATT
>CABHPH010110265.1:4659-16532 GCA_902168325.1 Peromyscus nudipes | reverse complement strand
ACACCCAAAACTTTTACGACGCTCACCTAGTCCCCTCAGATGGAGGTCCCAAATCAAGGGGTCAGGACCAGCGCTGCCATCCCAGGTCTGTGTTTCCGAGCAGCTCCAGGTGAAACAGCTTCTCAGCCTGTGGTGCAAGCATCTTGCAGGATTTACATCTGCCTCCAAATCTCTTTGAAGCTCTGATTCACTGTTCGCAGAGGAAGTGATAGTATCTAAAATTAGATTCTGCAATTGTAGCCACTCCAGAAATGAGGGTGGGGTGTGCTTCCCCTTTCGGGGCTTCCCTTGAAGACCTACCCTGGGCAGTTCTGTGTTGTCTCAGGCCGGGTCATTGAAGAGGAAGCGCCTCTCTGTACTCTGCCACACGTTTTCACTCTAGAGACAGACCTGAGTTATTTTTAACTTCATGCCTTACTGAGACTGGGGTGAGGTTTATTCTAGTACTGGTACAGAACACACATCCTTCTTAAAAAAAAAAAATGCATGAAACCTCACATGGAGTTTCCAAAATAGGATGGCATATTTTAGAAAACTATGAAACCGCACAGGGAGGGGCTTATTCTGGGGAAGTGCGGTGAGGTTGTCTTTCGTCCTGTTCGGCACACAGGGAGTCCAGGGTGCTGTGGCATCTGTGAGGTTTCGTGGGGGCTGTGAATTGGGGTCTTCTTCCTATCAGGTTTCTGCAGCCTGCAAGAGCTCTCTAAAGCCTTTTGGGCCTTGGCACTAGCATTTCTGAATGACCAGTTCTCAACCTGACTATCTGTCAAGGTACCGCCAGTCTCAAGGCCTCTTCTGTTCGGTGTGCTTGCTTCAGGAGAGAGGGTGGGTGATTTGTCTGCGATGAGTTCCTTCCTACGTAAAAGAGAAAGCATCAAACCTCCCATCAGCTCCTGTTTTCCCTTGGTTGTGTGGTGTTGGGGCTGGAGCCCAGATACACAGGCGTACTAAGCACGTGCCCTGCCACTGAGCCGCCCAAGCCCCCTTTGGTGTTTTTACCCCCTACATGTTAGGAGATGCTGCCTATTTAGCACGATGATCTTTATTAGAGAGCTCTGCTTTATAATTGCCCTTCATTCGATTGCTTTCTACTTATATGGGTTTAAACGAAGACATTTAAAATGTCCCATACAATGGAGCTTCTTAATATCTGAGTGTGTGTGTGTGTGTGTGTGTGTGTGTGTGTGTGTGTGTATTTAATATCACAGTTTGGGCTGTTTGTTTTTCAAATGGAGATATTTGTACATTTGAACATAGTCTTTGGAATCCAGACAGTCTTGGATCAACACTGAAATAATACACTTACGCTTTGCTTGAAGCATGTCCAATGTGAAAATATACTTTATAAGACGTGGATCATTTCAAAGCATTTTTAATATGTCCTTTATAAGCAGAGGGAGTCTTTTGGGCTTCTCAAAGAGCTAGCTTTTACACCCGCCTTTGATGGCACAGGGTGGGGCTTCCCGGCAGCTCTCGGCATAGTGGAAGCATCATGGGTAAAGTTTGAGAGGCCGGCAGGGATTCTAAGTACCGGTAGCATCTGATTATCTGACTAATGCCACGTTCCCTAAAGGAGTATCTAAAAAGACTGTGTTTGTAAGAATTAGAGTCTCATTGTGCTTGTGTCTAGGGTGTGTTTGGAGCTGGCTTCATCACCTGGCCCACGAGTGGCTGGTGAAGTCATGGCTGCTGGAGTAGCGTGCACAGGTGCCAATCTTACTGCATCCCCCAGGTCTTCTGGGTAAAGGGGCTTAAATATGTTGTGATGAGCAGCAGACCTTTAAAAGTATTGAGCTACACCATGCAGACACATATGTATATTATTTTATTCCTATACTTTGCCCAAGTGAAAATGAATCAGACACTAGCAAGGCTAAGGTAAAGTTTCTCGTTCCCTATCTTGCTTATTTTGAGCTGACGTCAAAGTTACCCAGCAGATACTCATCTGAGAAAGGCCAGATGTGGGCATTGTCCCTACCAGGTCTTTGTTAACGCTGCATGAGATGTTCTTTGTTTCTTAGGAATGGTTAGATTCCATGAGGTGGTTGTTATTCCTTGGGCTTATGGTAGAAGGACACCGTGGGAGATTTCCATGGATATTTATAACCAATCATGGATAAAGTGATTCAAGCCAAACTCAGTAAGCATCAGTAACACCACCTTTGATTGACAGGACCCCGCAGACATGGGAGTCTGTGGCAAGTGGTTAACTCACTCGAAGGGACCCAGTTCATAATCTGTAGAGTCTGGGCTCAAACTCGGATAGCTGCTTTCTCCCTAGCCAAGGGTCCTTTCTGGTCTCCTTGTCATGGCAGGGTGGCTTGATGATTTTGACAGCTTTGCACTGCACAGCACTTTACAACTTGACCATGCTTTATACAAATTCCACTTGTTCTCCAACAAATAGCACCTGTAAATTACTGATCTTGGTGACATTCAAGAGGAAATACGTTTATTTTTCTCCGCTAATTTTTGCGTCTAACATTTTCAATGTATCCTTACATTTTTTTTTCTCTTATTCTCTCTGTCTTTGCTTTAAATTTGAGGAGAAAAACTGCAATATTTAGTTTCCAAAGCATAGTTCCTATGGGAAATGGGTTTATTAGTATCAGACTAAATTTTTGTATTTATTTACTTATTTTGTGTGTATATACTTGGAGGGAGGGCACTCATGCTACTGTGTGTGGGGTCAGAGGGCAAGTAGGGTGTCAGTTCTCTCCTTCCACCTGTGGGTCCTGAGGTTTGGGCTAAGCTTGCCAGGCTTGGGGTTGGGTGTCTTTCCTCTCGGTGCCGTCCATCTTGCCAGCTCAAGGTATCACACATTTTCGTGTTCTGGTTTGTCAATACTAATATCATTTCTAAATAGCATTTGCCTGGAGGGGCTGGAGACATGGCTCAGTGGTAGAGTGCTGGTCTAGTGTGCTCAAGGCTCTAAGTTTGATCCCCAGGGCTGAAAAGACCAGACACAAAACAGCAGCATTTGTCTGGTCCACGGTACATCCTTATCTAAATTCATAAATGGCTTCGTCTTTTCCAAAGTGGCTGTACCGTTACATCCCTGCCAACAATGTGTGAGCATTCTGACTGTTCACATATGTGCCAATATTTACTGTTGTTGTTTTGCTTGTTAGTGTGACTGTTCTAGGAGACCTTCTCAGTGTGATTTCCATTCGCAATTCTCTGATCGATCACGGATGAGAGCCTGAATTTGCTTGTTGATCATTTGGTATGTCTGTGTGAAGTGTCTGCCCCCACCTCTTACTCATGCTAGAACTGGGTTGTTTCTCTTCTTCTTCTTACAGCTTTTTAAAAGTGCACACACGCATGTGCACACACACATACCTTTTCCAAGATTCAAGTCTTCTGCCAGATTTGTATATTAAAATATTTCCCCAAAGTTGGCAGCTTGCTTTATTCTTTTCTTTTAAAAGAATTTCAACTGTCTTTTTTGGTAATAATATAATATATAATAAAACATATGTGTCAGTATATTAAATACAAGTAACAATTATGCAATATTTTATTATAATAATTAAAATAGAGTATATATTTATAATATAGAATACATTCATAAAATATAAATATATTTATAATATATGAATATATGATATAGTTTATATAAATACATATGAATATGTTTATATATATTTATATGTGTAAATATATTATAGATATATAATATATTTTATTTATATATTCTATAAAATATGTTTATAATGTTATATATAATTATTTAGGGTGTGTGTGTGTGTTTGTGTGTGTGTTTGTGTATGTGTGCGTACAAGTGTTTGCAGAAGGCAGAAGGGGGCATTGGATCCCTTGGAGCTGAGTTGTAGCATTTATGGTACCTGATATGGTTTTGAGGGCCTGTACTCCACTCCTCTGATAGAGTAATAAGTGCTCCTAAGCCCTGAGTCATCTCTTCACCTCTTTTTTCATTTTTAAAACTCTTTTGAAGAACAAGAGTTCAAAATTTTAATTTTTCATTTTTTTCCTAGTGACTGCTCTTTTTGCATCCAAGGCTAAGCTTTTCACTTGAATATTCTCCTAGAAGTTTTGTGTTTAGGTGTAGGATATATTTCAGGGTTGTTTAAAGTTCTTTTGTGTCTATGATGTGGCATAAAGTTTTGAGGTTTGGTTCTGTTTCATGTGTTTCAGCTATGTTTTGAAAAAAAATAGCTTCACCTTTTGAATTACCTAAACCCCATTATCAAAAATCATCCAACCAACCATTTTTGTGTTTGTATATTTCTTAATTCTGTTTGGTCTCTTTGATTTGTGTATCTGCCTAGATACTTTCATTTCTGTAGCTTCAGAATAAAATTTGAAGTCAGGTAGTATTCCATAGGTTAATTTTCACCCTTTAACCAAACTTTTTTTTTTTTTTCCAAAAGCATTTCTGCTTCTCAAAATAGAAGTGTATTCCTTGTAAGGTGTCGTAGTGTGGGCTGTTTTATGCTCCTCACAGAGCCCTGACCTCTAATGTGACTGACTGTATGTGGAGATGGTCTGTGAAGAGGTGACTCAAGTTAAGTGAGGGGGTACACCCTGATCTGATGCCGTCAGTGTCCTCAGAAGAGCAGAAATGAGCAAGTTCCTCCAGCTTCCCTTCCGTGTGCAGCCCAGCAAGAAGGACTTTCCAGCCCTCATCTGTGCAGAACTAAGTGTCTGTCGTTTATGCTACCCAGCCTGTAAAATTCTGTCACAGCAGCTTGATGCGTCTGAGACATATATAGTAAGCCACCTTTAAAGGCAGGGCAAGTGTACTGAAAACATAGGACAGGAGCTCTTGCTACAGGACCACAGGATCTCAAGGTCCCTGGCCCTTGCAATGAGAAGATTCACTTGGAGTACTCTAGGATAGTTACTGCTAATGTCTATGTTCATCCTGCAACTTGTAATATCTGATGGACCATGTTTTTGTTAGTCTTGTCTGTTAGTGTAACATAGCCTGAGTTATCAGAGAGGTCTGTGGTCTTGACTGTTCGGGATTGTCTTGATTATTAAGGTTATAGGAGCCCACTGTGGGCGGCATTCCCTAGGCTGGTGGTCCTGGGCTATAAAAAGGAAGCCAGCTGATCATAGACTATAAGCCAGTCAGCAACCAGCTCCTTCCCTGGTTTCTGCTGTGCATCCTTGGCTGTGAAATGAGTTCCTTGCTCAGAGGCAATGCTGTGTGGAATAGCAAACAAGCAGGCCTGCTTTGGAGGTCCTGCCTTAACTTCCCTCCATGATGGATAATGACCTGGAATTGTAAGCTGGATAAGCCCTTTTCTTCCCTAAATTACTTTTTGTTAGTGTACTTTGTTGTTGTGGTGGGGTTTTGTTTGTTTGGTTTTGTTGTTGTTGTTTGAGACAGGGTTTCTCTGTATAGCCCTGGCTGTCCTGGAACTCACTCTGTAGATCTGGCTGACCTCGAACTCAAAGATCCACCTGCCTCTGCTTCCCGAGTGTTGGGATTAAATGCATGTACCACCATGCCTGGACTGTCTGTGTATTTTTATCACAACAACAGAAATGAAACTTGAACAGACCATAAATCATTTTTGCTTCAATTCAGGCTTTAAAGTAGCTAACCAAAAATAATATTGGGAAAAAATGTGCAAAAACAGTAGTGGATGATAATCAGTATGTACTGTCCAAATGCTTCAGAGAAGTCCTGCTACAGAAGCAGGCCCTCCAGTTCCTTGTGGATATTTTCATGGCTCTTCCTTCCTGGAGATTTTCACTTGATCTTTCTGACATCTCACTCTACTTAAACCTGGTCCTTGGTTGGTTAATAGTTTCCCAAACCAAAGACATCAAGCCACTTCCCCTAGTTGTCTGTGCAAAGATCTCAAGACTAGGGAGAAATGGAACCTGTTTATCACCTGTCCATGAAGAGGTGGTCCCAGGACCAGCCACTCAACATCCTCTGAGAAATGCAGAATCTCAGACCACACCCACACCCGCCAGGTCAGGTGGGCCCATTCCAGGTTGCTCCTGTTGAACATGGGGACTCTTCTGTCTGGTTTTCTCGGCATCTCGCTCCCACACACCTCAGCAGGTGACTCCATTAAAGGCCAAGTTCCATTAGTGGCTTGTTCTGTTCAGATTTCTTCGTTCGTTCGTTCGTTCCTTCCTTCCTTCCTTCCTTCCTTCTTTCCTTCCTTCCTTCTTTTTTTTTTTTTTTTTTTTCGGTTTTTCGAGACAGGGTTTCTGTGTAGCTTTGCGCCTTTCCTGGAACTCACTTGGTAGCCCAGGCTGGCCTCGAACTCACAGAGACCCACCTGCCTCTGCCTCCCGAGTGCTGGGATTAAAGGCGTGCACCACCAACGCCCGGCCCTTTCTTTCTTTTTTATACTGATCTGTCTTCCTATCGTTTTCACTCTAATTTGAAGTCATTCCTTCATACTGCTAATACACCTGGTATTGGGAAAGTGGGCGGGGGAGTGGGGTGGGGGTGGTGTGCAGTAAATAAGACACTCTTGCTTTGCCCAAACCCCCAGTGGACTGCAAAAACAGAGCAAGAAGTCAGTGTAGGGCATGTTCAGGTGCTGAGGAGATATGAGGAAAGAGAGGCTCCTGGACTCATGGCCAGGGCGTTAGGAAGGCCTCCAGGTAGAGGTGCACTTGTTTGGAGGCATAAGCTTGGTAGGAATCTACTGGAGGGGAATTATGGAATATGGCAAAGAGGAGGTGAACATTCAGACACAGGGGAAGAGCTCTGTCCAGGCTTTGGGAAGATGGTCTTTGCTGGGGACCCTGGGAGGTTTGAAGTAGCTTACAGCACAGGACTACCAAGGTGGGCAGGGGCAGCCGGCAACCCACTGAATAATGGTCAAGTGATGAAGCTTGAGCTAGGAGCACAGAGAGCTGCCCTAAAGGTGGGTGCTGACTGCAGTGGGGAGGACAGAGATGTACCCAGGAGAGCCGACGAGCCCTCTTAGCACACTGTGGGGCAGAACTACGGCCTTGCTGCTGGGCCTGTATGGAAACCTCAGGGGACGGTACTGCCCCCTCCCCACCATCACTACCACCAATTTCTTTGCTGTGTTCAACTCCAGTTTCTTAGGAGCCAGTGATTTCGGATTGCTCCTGTGAATGAAGAAGACCCAAACCTTGCCCCTAGGTTTAGTGTTCAGAGGAGCTTTGGGAGTCTTGGATTGAGTGCTCTTCAATGTTGGTATTGCAATACATTTATCTTTCCTTTTCTTCCTGGGAGGAAATGTCTCTTAAATGTGCCTCTTAACTGGCAGTATCTAGAACAGAACATATGGTCTAGGCAGTGGTCTCAGTGGTGTAGAGTAGAGCCTGGGCTGGTCCCTTCTTTCATTTAAGATGCTTCAAGATAAGGCTGGGGATGATGGATGCACATCTGTAATACAAACACTGGAGAGGGTGAGGTAGGAGATCCTGCATCAATCAGTCAGCCTGTCAGTCAATCTAGGGTGAACTCTGGAACTGCCTCTTTTCAAGACAAGTATTAGTGAAAGCTACTGGTCAAATCCCAGAGCAGATTCTCTTCCCCACACTGCACCCCTTGCCTTTGATCCCCATGTTCCAGTTTGTGAGGTTTAACTGACTCCTACTAGGTGGTGGCTTGCTAGACCATCCCTGCTTCTCTGGTCTTTTGAGGTCTTTGTGTTCAGTGTGATTGTGACCCTGTTGTTTTATTTCTTGGTCAGAAGACAGACAGATGACACCAAAGCTCCTTGTATATTTTCCTGACCTAGAAAGTCTGCAGAGATAGGACCTAAGTCAGGCCCTGTCAAAGGTCACCATCCATACTGTCCTCAGAGTGTGGGGAAATACACTCTCCAGTAAATGGCGGCTGAGGCAGTTGAGTAGCTATTGGAAAAAAAGAAGAAAGCTCTCTCTCCTTAGATAACAATACATATATCTGCCCGGGAGATTTAGATGGACTGACTTTGTCGAAGCTATGAGAGGAGGAAAGTGTAAATACATCGTGGAGTAGTGGTAGAGAACACCGTCCTGCCCCTGTCCAACACACTCGGACATTGTGAAGGAAAAGACTAAGGACAAAAGATCACAAGAAAGTTTAACGGTTTTGTTGGAGGAAATTTCTGTGAATGAAATCAAATAACAAGTAATATTTTTTTGGGGGGGGATATTGTCAGGGGGCTTACTGCTTTTGCATAGAAGTGTTAGAAATCCAAAAGAAAAAAAAAGTGATGAGTTAGGTAGACTGATGACCCTTTCCAGAAGTATGCATGTGTTTAAAAAGGGGAATGAGGGCCCACGGGATAATTCAGTGGGCCAAGGCGCTTGTTGCCAAGCAAGCCTGATGGTGCACGAAATATCTGCTCCGGTAGTTGGTAGAGCAGTCCTAAAAGCATGGGACCACATGTATGCACACAGTACTATGGAGCGTTGAATACACCACCATGCTCTGCATACTACTTAGGAAGGATGCACAGCACTGGATGAAAAAGCCGACTCAGGCTTCACAGCGTGCATGTTAAAAAAAATTTAGAAGATAGTATGTCCGTGTGGAAGATAGTAGCCATAAAAAGAAAAAAGATACCGTCGAAGTTATATTTGCATGAAAATGTCCTTGTGTAACCCAGCACTATGTACAAGGAAAAAAGGAAAATAGAACAGAACAAGAAAGGAAGAAAGCCTAAAGGGATTGTATTTTCCTTGTGAATTGGAAGTCCACATCTGCAGTGCGGGGTTGGCATAGGGTCTCCTTTGAGCAGGGTTAGTATAGAGCAGTGGTTCTCAGCCTTCCTAATGCTGGGACCCTTTAATGCAGTTCCTCATGTTGTGGGGACCCCAACCATAAAATTATTTTGTTGCTACTTCATAACTGCTACTGCTATGAATCCTAATGTAAATATCTGTTTTCCAGTGGTCTTAGGTGACTTCTGTGAAAGGATCATTCAACCCCCAGGGGTCACAACCCACAGGTTGAGAACCACTAATTTAGGGTTTTCCCCTGTACTGTCCCTGACTTGCGTGCCATTTTTCTGTTCTGCAGTATGGATTTTGTGCGCCTCAGTACTCATGGCTACAAGGTGGTTACATTCTACCAGACCTCCCATATGTACTTCCACAAAGGAAAAGGTGTAAGGGGAAAAACGTAGCGAGATGGGCATGTCTTGTATCATAGAAGCAGAAAGGTATTGAGAAGCCCCCCAGCCACCTTGTGCCTAGATTTCCTTGGCTAGAATTACCCCACGGCTTCCCAGACCTGCAGGGGAATCTGTGAAAGAAAGCAAAGGTTTTAATTAGGGTTGTGGTCTGTCTTCACACACCATCCAAGGTTCAGCGAGTATGGAGGAGGATGGGAAGGGATGCTAGGTGGGCAGTAAAGGTGTGGGATGCACACAGCCTCACGTCTGTCTGTCTTTTGACACCGTCTCTGGAAGGCGCCTGAGAAATGGGTCCTCCATCACCTTTACAGTGTGGCTGCGCGTCAAGAGGAAGCAGACAACGATTTCTCACTTCATATTGTTCTTTTCCACTGAGATTTTTTTCTTTTAAACAATGAATATGTGTTAACTTTAAAGGAAGGAAGTTGGTAGGAAATTGACATCAGTCCGTGGTGACCAGAATCCGTGGGGTGCAGCTGTCCGGCCAGTTATTCTGAGCTCGGTCATGGATGGTGTGTCTTTAGCTTCAGCTGTCCAATGAGACATTCCCTTAAGTGTCGCTGTGGTTCCCTCTATCTTAGATCTGCCTCAGCTATGTTTACAATCCCAGGGGCCAAGAAGAGGGAAGAGTCAGTCTTTTCTGCCAGAGAAGAACATCCACAGCTCCAACAGCTCCTTAATCTGTGTGTTGAGTTCCTCTGTGTCCCCTCCAGATGCTCGTGTTGAAGATGTGGCCCCAGTTCTGAAGGCTGTGGTTTGTTTGGAGGGAGATCTTTGAGGGGTAATGAAGGCTAGGATCGCCCTTCATCCAGCAAGGCTGCTCTCCCCATAAAGCCGGAGATAGGATACACTATACACAGAGGAAGCCTCCCCTGCCTCCCAGACACAGAGACAAACAGAGGAGATGCTGTTTCCCAACTAGCCAGAGAGGCTTGTGGAATCCAGCTCTGCCAAGCATTCGTCCTAGTGAGACACTAAACATCCATTGAGCCCTGTAGCCTGGGGACTGTCTCAACAGCCTGGCATGGGAGCTCAGGCTTTTTTAGCCCTTCCTGCTTTAGGGAGGAAGGTTCTTCATGACGTTTTCTGCTTTGTGCTATGTTGTTTGGGAAAATGGGGATGGGTATGAAGATAGGACACGGCCCAGCATGGGCTGGCAAATGCCGTACCCATTGAGCGTCTCTAATCCAGGAGGGTAGTTCTTTGTTTTGCTGGCTCTCCAGGACAGCGTGAATGTGCATTAACCCTGGCTGCCACCTCTGCCCACTTCCCTGGTGTTCACAGGGAGTCTAGCCTATGCAACACTGACTGAGGGTTAGGAGCCGGAAAGCAAGCAAGCTTTCTTCAGGGCCTTGACGCTCAGTATTTGATTGCCTGGTTCCTCTAGCCTGCCCACTTATGGTCCAATTCATCAGTTTTGTCTAGCTTCGGAAAGCATGGGTACACTCCTGAGCGCCTGAGTCCTTGCCTAGCTTCTGGCTGCTAAGTCTAACCTGATCAGAGATGCTGCTCCTTTTAGAGATGGTCCATATCTCTACAGTGGGTGAGAGCAGGATCCTGCAAAGTATGAGGTACCCTGGAGCTGAACCAGGGCCTTGTATGTGTTAGGCAAAGTAACCAGTCACTGAGCCATAGTCCCAGTCCCCGAGAGAGTCACCTTAAACACATACTGTCAGGAAGCATCTTGCGCTCTCCCTACCTGTTCTCCCTCCCTCAAACCCAAAGGTTTTTACACAAGCTATGCAAAGTGCTCTACTACCGAGCTATATCCCCAGGTCTTTTCTATCTTTGTTACAGTAGTGTGTAGCCCAGGCTAGCCCCAAACTTGCAATCCTCCCACCTTAGCCTCCCAAGTAGCTGAGATTCCATGAGTATTCTTCTGAAGCAGAAAAGTGCTTGTGTATGCATGTGTATGGGGTGTGTGTGTGTGTATGTGTGTGTTACAAAGTACCATAGCCCTTCAGACCCTCATTCCAGCAGTCTGGTTTGAACTGGTCCCTAGCCAGGGCCAGAAGACCCTGCCAGAGCCTGCAGTATTCTAAATTAAAGGAGACTGTTCTCTTCTCTGGGGCTAATGAGGGCCTTGCAGGGGCATCCTATGCACTGAGAGGAGCCGGCCGGGATTGCATGCCTGCAAGGATAACCAAAGATGCAGAGTGTGGAATCTGAGCAGTCAGCTTCCTCCAGGAGGTGGCCTTCCTCTTCCCGCCTGCCTGCTGTTTACTGACTTCCCCAGGAAGTGGGGCTGGAGTGAAGATGGGGTATCCTGGCTGGTCAGGAGTCAGAACAGAGCAGCGGCTGATGGAAATATTTAGGTCTGGCTCAAAGGTGTGGGGTGGTGAGCGCCTGGCTCCTGTTTTCCTAAGTGGGGAATGAGGGTCCTCACAGAAGAGCTCATACCTATAATCCCAACACTCACTGGTTTGGCTGAGGCAGCTTGGGCTGCAAACAGACAAACAAACAGTAACTTTATTCACATGGACACTTACATTTCACCTTTCCCTGGAGGGGATGGGTATGATTTACCTGTGTTTGTGTCCCTCTGGGGGAACTTTGCTGTGATGGAGAACAATGACATGTCTTCTGTGTGAGCACTCAGATCAGACAGTGAGCGCCATGTGGTTGAGCTCACAGGCTAAGGTGGTAGACCTCTCCGCTGTTCCTTTTTCTTTTTCCTTTTTTTTTCTTTTTCACCTGGCCATAGCCACTGTGGGTCTGCTGAAATGTCACAGGTTGGCCTTCTTGAGAAGCTGAATGGCAAAGGGTGCTGATGGA
>CABHPH010110263.1:0-17186 GCA_902168325.1 Peromyscus nudipes | reverse complement strand
GCGTGGACACGGCAGGTTATGCCCCTCTTACTGGGCCAGGAGGATGCGAGGTCAGTGCAGGCAAAGCTAGCCCTCCAAAGTCTGTCGGTCTGCCTGTCGGTCTTGTCTTTCTCCTAAGGGGCGTAGGCTCGTGGATGCTGATGTCCTTACCTTGCACCCCTTTTGGAATTATTTGGTTTGAATGAGGAAAACGGGACCTTCGAGGTTCTGAGTTAAACAATAGACTTTCGGAATAGGAGGTTAATGGATTCCATCTGGAGTAATCATATGGAATATTTACTTGCTTGAGGATGTGCTTTTTCGGGCTAGGTCCTGTAAAGCCATAGGAAACGTTTGTTTCTGGGCTTTACCATTAAGTCTTTATATACAATTAGAGCATCTCACAAAGCAGGGAATATGTTTGTTTGCTTACTTTGAATTTATTTTTTAATTTAGGGCAAAGACTTGGATAGACTGTGAGGTTGGACTGCATTTTGTGGGCTTGCTTTGTTGTAGTGCTTTTCTAGAATTCGATACATTTGTCAGAAAGCAGACATGGACATTAGTACGTGAATAGTAGAAAGTAGAAAGAAGTCGTGCATGAACTATCAGATTAACATGAAAACTTGTGTGGATGTCACAGCTATTAAAAGGAAAAGTGTGAGTCTGTGGGGGCACATATGCACACACTATGATATTTTTGTCTAATTTGTAGACTACGCGCTATATTCTGGGATTGGTATCTGTACCGTTAAACCCATACGAAATTGCTAGTATCATACGAAATTGGACTATTTTTAACTCACAAAATAGTAGTTCTCAACAGTTCCACTTAATGCTTTGGTCAGAGAACTTCAAAATGAGGAGGAGATGGACTTCCAGAGGGGTGATGTATGATGGGGTTGGGTGTAGAACCTGTTTTCTAGTTGCAAGATGGTGGTGATGATCTTGTGTGGTGGTTGGTAGGTTAAGAAAGCAGAATGTTACATCCGACTGGGATTCAAAGTAACTATGGTATAGGTTAGGGATCTTACCCTCAAAGGGACAACATGCATATGTTAATTCATTTGAGGTCAGTGTAGATACTATACAATCAAAGATTGGAATGTGTGACACAGGCAGAATGCTGGATGGACTGGAAGAATCAGAGAATCCTTTCTGTAATTGGCCGTGCTGAATGGGTCTAGTCCTGGATAGGATTAGAATTTAAGAATTACAGTACATTTAGCCAGGTTATAGTGTTTCACACGTTCCAGTCCAGCCTGGTCTACAGAGTGAGTTCCAGGACAGCCAGAGCTGTTACACAGAGAAACCCTGTCTCGAAAAAAGAAAAAAAAAAAAAAAAGTCAGTAACTCTAAAATTTCAAACCTTTGAAGAGTCTGTGAAATGTTTGCTGTGTACTTTATTTGGCTTAATAGGCGTATGTCTCTTATGTAGCTTGTTTTAGGTAAGTTATTGCATTGTTGCAGTGCAGCACAAAAGCTATTTTCTGAGCTTTTATGAACTGCCACACAGCCCCTCTGCTGTCACTTGTCATTGGATTCTCTGTCCTGCAAATGCTTTGCATAGTCACAGAAATGGGCGGATGCTCCTGAGAGGAGGTAGTTTATAATTGTGGTTACTGCTGACACACCTTGGTAACATGCTCAGTTTGTATTTCCAGGTGGGTGCGGTTCTCTGTGTTTGGATTGGTGCACAGGATTTTGTGTAAACCCCCCTCCCCCAATATCAAAAATAGGAATTTACACCTAGCAGGGGAAAGTAGGATTGACAGTGCTCCAGGGAATCAGCTGGATGAAGAATCTGATATGCCTAATGGAATACAGTTGGAGGTTTGGGGTTACTAATTTGTAATCAGTTTGGGGCCTTCCTGATAGCAACTCAGATTTTAATTCAGCAAAATCAACTTTAATGGTGATGAATAATAATAGGGAAGAATATTCAAGCTTTTGGTTGTGAGGGGTGGAGAATTGGAAGTGATTTTGACTTAGATTTGAAACTAATTTACCTTCTCAGACCTTGAAGCTAATTCTTCAGACTAGTTTGCAGTGTTTTAGTTTCTGATTTTAAAAAGAGACCATATGAGAAAAGCCAGTGGACATGTTTAAAGTTTTCATCCTTTAAATCCAGGCCCTGAATCAAAGTATTTTGTAGTTGTCGGTTTTCAGGTCTTTATTGATCAGTGCAAGATGCTAGAAAGGCAAATGGTAAAGTTCGTTATGCAAGACTGAAAACATGAATAAATCCAGACAGATGCCTGCTACATCTTCATGCCTTACTAATAATTGCTGCCTTCTCAAAATTGAGACACACACATTCCACTGGGACTGTCATAAATAATTTCATGATACATGAATTTGTATAGTACTCATCCATGCTGTCTGTCTTATCCAGAAACTGCTTTGATGTTATTTTCTATTTTTAATTAATTAAAACTGTTCTTATTGACAAAATTGATTTCATGATTGAATTAATGTGTTGTGACCACCTTGAAAATCAGTTATATTGGCATGTCTGGTATGACTGAATGTAGAGGGGAAAATGGAGTGTTTTAGTTAGAGATAGTATTTGCTAATTGGCTTCATTCTTAAAAGCTAAACAAACCCCTCTCTTTCTTACCCACCCCCACCCCGTACATTATTGCCTTCTTTTACTAAATTTGTGGGGTTTTTTTCTCTCATCAGTAGATAAGTCGCTCTCTTTTTTTCTTTCTTTTCTTTTCCTTTTTTTCTCTCTTTTTTTTTTTTTTTTGGTTTTTCGAGACAGGGTTTCTCTGTGTAGCTTTGCGCCTTTCCTGGAACTCACTTGGTAGCCCAGGCTGGCCTCGAACTCACAGAGATCCGCCTAGCCTCTGCCTCCCGAGTGCTGGGAGTAAAGGCGTGCGCCACCACCGCCCGGCTTTTTTTGGTTTTTCGAGACAGGGTTTCTCTGTGTAGCTTTGTGCCTCTCCTGGAACTCACTTTGTAGCCCAGGCTGGCCTCGAACTCATAGAGATCCACCTAGCTCTGCCTCCCAAGTGCTGTTAAGTTGCTTTCTTAATATGTTTGAATTCTTTCTGACAATCAGTGGACTCAGTTGTTGTTTTCTTTTCATCTTTTGCATTAAATTGTGTGTGTTTGTGTGCACTTGTGTGTGCCATGGTATGAGTGTGGAGGTCAGAGTACAACCTGCAGGTGTGAGGAATAGTGAGGCTTAGGTGCAAGTACATTTACCAACTGAACCATCTCACAGGCCCTAGTTTTTAAATCTTAATTGTGATTGATTTTTATGGGTAATAGTCTTCATTGTGTTAGTTTTTCTGTAAGAAATGAAGCTTACAAGTATCTGTTGGCTTTAGTGGCCTTGTGAGGTTACTCTTCAAATAGGAATGTAAAAATTATTAATTGGCCAGCAAACATGGGAAGAGTGGTAGTCATTAGCTCGGATCGTCTTGCTATTAGTTTGTTGAGAATCCTCTTGTCAGACAAGGAGTTGTTAGTTGTTTTGTTTTGTTTTGTTTTGTCCAACAGAGGGTCTTTCCCTGAGCTGTGTCTTCCCCCTTGGGGGTCTTTCTCATGAAAAGGACACACGTTTTAGCCAGCCATCTACTTCTACTGACTCTCCAGTCTTGGCTAGCTGTGAAAGTTTAGGAGCCTTCCACATCTAACACATTTAAATTGGTCTTCTAGCCCTGTAGTTTGCTGGGAGAAAAGCAGCCATCCTAGCAAAATGCTGGCCCCTTTTTACTAACAGAAGCATCTGTCAGAAAAGACTTCTAGGGACAGCCACCTTAGGGAAGTTGGTTAGACATTGTGCCAGTGACGTTCTGCCTGCCTTATGTTTTATAGAATGAAACAGTGGTACAGGGTCTTACTTAAATCACCATGATTTCTGGCAAGAAATCAACAAGCAGCTTCTTTGATGCTACCTTTGTTGAAGCATGTGGATGGTGAAGAGGGTGTTTATGGGTTTTTTATTTGAGTAACTAGAAAATGTGAATGGTTGTTTCTCTCATGTTTGCTTTTTGCTTTATTTCCCTTGGCTCACATAATTACAAGGGGTTATGCTTGAAACTTACTTTTAAAGAAACAATTGCATCTAAGTTGGTTGCCAGTGCGTAATAAAAGATTTAAGTGTTTGAAGAAGTGGCAGGAGTTGTTTTAATAGAATATTACAATTACTTCCCGGAATTATTCGGAAGACTGAAATAGTCCTATGTGTAAGATACTGCACACAGGGCTTACTGCATCCTTTTGTTTTCCTGAAAGTGAGTTGTGTGCTAACTGTTCATGTGCGGTGTTCCCTCCAGGATCCAAGGACCGTGTAGCTACGATGTTGTCAAGACTTTTCCGTATGCATGGCCTCTTCGTGGCCTCCCATCCCTGGGAAGTTATTGTGGGAACAGTGACACTCACCATCTGTATGATGTCCATGAACATGTTTACTGGCAACAACAAGATCTGTGGTTGGAATTATGAGTGCCCCAAATTTGAAGAGGTTAGTGAGATTCATTTGATTTTGACTAAAGTAAATTACATTACAATTTCTAAAGAATGTCTCCTTTTTAGAGAACATATAAGCAAAAAGAGTTCTGAGTAGTGTTCTCTAGTGGGCTTACCTCAGAGTCTCAGCTGATCACATGGTATGGATTGCACTTAAAATGCTTTTTTAATACTAGTGAGTGTAGTTGACTCTGAGAAATACACCCTTTGTAAGGACTATCAGGGAAAAATGATTGTGAAGAATTTTACAGATTGCTTAAAAATTGCATTCAATTTTCGATTTCTATGTTGGCTATTTTGATTTGGTTGTAATATGCTGGCATTTATATTTGTGATAATATGTAAACCAGTGACACAGTATAAAAATTCTTGCTTTTGAATACTTATTGAAACCTTTCTCTCTCTGCCAACAGGATGTATTGAGCAGTGACATCATCATCCTCACCATAACACGGTGCATTGCCATCCTGTACATTTACTTCCAGTTCCAGAACTTACGTCAGCTTGGGTCGAAATATATTTTGGGTAATACTGATTTTCTTCTTTGCATGCTGTCAGACTTTTGATTTGCTGTGGAAATTTCTAAGTGCATGATGCTGATAAGAGTGCTGGGTACATTTAGTAGTTTCCAGATTCTTCTTAGTAAATATTCTGAAGTTTGAGGTCTCAGTAATCTAAAGGAAAGTGGTATTGTTCCCGTCAGAGTGTTGTATGAGACTGAGTGTTAGCTAGCATTTGTGTAGTAAGGAGTTCTGAGTGTTGAATTTGCCGTTTTAGGTATCGCTGGCCTGTTCACAATCTTCTCCAGTTTTGTCTTTAGTACGGTTGTCATTCACTTCCTAGACAAAGAGCTGACAGGCTTGAAGTAAGTATTTAAGGCTCAAGTGTGCATTCTCCAAAATACAGGTTAAGGACCTTCATGCCCTGTGTTATAAAGACGAGGTGTAAGTTTAAAAGTTTAGAAAATGTGGGGAAATTCTCATGTGCCCTTGCTGTTAGCCAGTGTTAACTGTTCACATTTGATACATAGTCTTTCCCATTTATTTTAGACATTTTTTCTGTCATACTGTATATGCTGTCTTAAGTCTTCTTTGCCTGGTATAGTTCATCTGCATCTTTTCATGTCCTTAATGTTAAAGTATTAGTGATGACTATATAGTATTCTTCTATATGAGTATTTTGTAGTTTGTTAATCTAACATTGGATTAAGTTGATTTTCTTCATAAATGTCACAGTACTTAATATCTTTATAGACAATTTTTTGTTCATGTTCACCATTATCTTCTCGGGGTACATTCAGGAGTATTGTGGTGGCTGTGGGTTTGCTTATTTGAAAGCTTTTTTTTTAAACCTCTTTGGGAGAGGTGGTATAGCTTTTTTAGTACTATTATTTGTATACATTTTTCTCAATGTTAATTCAAGTATTTTTTAATAAACCTAGAATAACATTGAAAGGTATCTCTATGTTCATGTACATTTTAACAGTGTGAAGTATTTTTAGTTAAGCTGGGCATAATGGCAATGTCTATAATTCTAGCATTTGGGGAAGGAATGGAGAGGATCAGGGGTTCAAGGCCAGTTTCAGCTACATAAGAAGTTAGAGGTTAATCTGAGTTTCATGAGCCTTTGTGAAAGCCTTTTCACTTTCAAAAAGTGAAACAGAATAAACTTCAGCAAGCATTTTGAGCATCTCTTAGCTTTGAGGCTTGCAAAGAATCCTAGCAGAAAAGTATGGCACTACATGGCCATGCAAAATGTGGTATGGGAAGGGTTATTGTAAAGAACTTTGTAAAACCGTATTTTCCCCGTTTTAACTGGAACTTGTCCTGATTTGTTTCCTCAGTGAAGCTTTGCCCTTTTTCCTGCTTTTGATTGACCTTTCTAGAGCAAGTGCACTAGCCAAGTTTGCCCTAAGTTCAAACTCACAGGTGAGTATTAGTTAGAAGCCTGGAGTGTGATAGTGCTCCTCTCCTTTTGTTTATTCTTACAAAGAGTTAATGAGATTTCTTCATTGTCGAAAACGTCACAGTTCTCTCAAGCTTTTAGACTTGAGTTCTAGGCCTCACTTGCCGTTCTCCCTTTGAAAGTCTTCTGAAGTTACCGTGCAGTAACTTGGATATAGACACTCCTGCCGACCCACTAAGGGACAGAGGCAGCGTTTCCTTTGAAAGTCTTCTGAAGTTACCGTGCAGTAACTTGGATACAGACACTCCTGCCGACCCACTAAGGGACAGAGGCAGAGTTTCCTCGTTGCTCTGACCAAACCGCTGTCGTGGAGCAGGTTAGGAGGAGGAAGGGTTTCTTTTGGTTATGGCCCCAGGGTGTAATTCATCGTGATGGGGAAGGTATGTTAGCAGGGACTGGAGGCCGAGTGCAGTCCAGGAGGGGAGAGTACACAGGAAGTTGGGCTGGGCTGGGGAAGCACAAGGCCCACACTCTATGATCCACTTCCTCCCATGAGGCTCTACCCTCAGCCTCCCCAAGAAGCCCCGCCTCCTGGGGACCAAGTGGCCAAACACATGAGCCTTTGGGGGACATTTTACATCCAAACTATAACATCTGGTGGACTAGAGTCTCAGGTCACATGTTTCTAAGCCCCTCAAATTAACATTTCCCATCTTAAGTTTCATCATGTTTCAACAACCTTGTATCAATACTTTCTATTTTGAGACAGACTCTGTGTATCTCAGTTTCTCCTGAATTATAGTAATCTCCTGCCTTAGTTAGCTGAGTGCTGGGATTGCAGACATGCACCACTGTGTCCTACTTAGATTAGAGCTTTCTGTAAGTTTCCTCCAGAGACAGTCATTGAACCTAGGACCTTGTACAAACTTGGCAAGTGCTCAGTCCTGAGCTACCCCTTCCCCCAAGCTGTGAAGGAGCTCATAATCTACCTTGATTATGTAATGGATATTGTTTATAATCATTTGAACATTTTGATAAGAAAATTATCTAGGTTTTATTGTACTAATATGACCTCAAAGAAATCTTAACTAAGCTTCTGTCAGTGGGAGCCAGAGTATAAAATGTTAAAGGGTTTAATTAGATAAAATTTAGATGGTGGGATTAACCTATCACCTCAAAGGACTATTCCTTAGAAGTCTGTCACCCATGGAAAGGAAAGCAGGGTCCTCCTAGGTCTTTTTGTTGTTAGTGGTGAATTGTATTACTGCTCCATTTTGCCTCTTGAACGCATCCTGTCTTATCACATTGTTCTTTGAGTAGTAAAATAAGTTTAATGTAGGCCATAAGATGCTTGCTCTCTAGCATTTTAAAGGGTTAACTTGTACTTTACAACCATCAATGTGTTTGGTCTGTACTTTAGGATGAAGTAAGGGAAAATATAGCTCGTGGAATGGCAATTCTGGGTCCCACATTCACCCTTGATGCTCTTGTGGAATGTCTTGTAATTGGAGTTGGCACCATGTCAGGTTTGTAAACAATTTCTAATACACTTACAATTAAGTATGTCACTAAAGGGAGAAATAGAAGGTCTTGGATCTACGTTGTTCGTTCTTAAATTCTGACTTTTAAAGGCCTTGAACTATAACTATTATTAGTGTGAGGGTCTATGGACCTGTGTGTGTGGTGAAAGTGTAAGAGCAGGTTACTGATGTTTTCTGCTTTCACTGTCTTCTCTCTGTTCCACTTTGTGGTGTTTTGGGTTCTGCTATTGCTACAACAGCATTCCAAGGCTGCTCTGGAAATCTCTTTCTGTTGCCTAGACTAAATTAGTAACTTGGTTCCTTTATTTTTAATTGTCACATTGGAGGTTGCAAGAGTCTAGATCTGAATTAGGGTCATCTAATCAGGTGGTTGGGAAGGTTTAGATACTAAATCTTAGCGTGTCTGCAGCACCAGCCTCAACATGCTTCCTCATCCTTAATTGAATACTAGAGAATTAATACTGATATCAAATAGTACACCATTACATACAATAAAAATTATGGTCTGGCATGGAAATTTACCAGAATAAATATATCTTTAGCTATTATGAAGTTTCCTGGTCACTAGACTAGATTTTTATGGCTTTCTCATGAAAACCATACGTGTGTGTCTGTCCGTCCGTCCGTCCGTCCGTGTTCCCTGGAGCTGGAGTTACAGGTGACTGTGAGCTATCTGACATGGGTGCTGGGAACCAAGCTCAGGTCCTCTGCAAGAGCAGGAGTCACCCTTAGCTGATGAGCAGTCTACCACTCCAGCCCCTACGTAGCTAACATTTGGGTAATATTTGGTTGTCTTGTATTCATTATTTTATTAAATATAATGTTTCTTTACATTTCTAATAGTAATATCAGATATTCTGCTGTTCAACAAAGGTTTTTATTCAAGAAAGGAAAACCATGTACTTTTTGTATCGTTTTAAAGTTTACATGCCTACTGCTGGGGATATAGCTCAGTGGTTCACTCGATAGTATATATATATATATATATATATGTTGTATGCTTTAATTTCACGTTTTGGAAGCTAGGGAGGCGACTGGGGTGAAGCACCTACTGTGCAAGAATGAGAACCCATGTTGGGGTCTCTGGAAACCATGACAGCATACGGCTGCCATCCCGGGGCTCCTGTGGGGTGGGAGAATTTCCAGTTCAAGGTCCAGCTAGCCTGTGGACCTCAAAGAGACTGTCACTTATGACACAGACACAGGGACAGACAGCAGATATTGTCCCCCAACCATAGGGCATGCCCTGTGACACATGTGCTCTCATAATCACACACACTTTAAAGATTACCTTCTGAAAGGTTTAACTAGGAGTTTTAATGAAGATACCATCAGGTCACCACTACCAAAATCAAATAAAATGTTGATCAGGTGAAAACAGTTACCTGATGTTCTTCAAGCAGAAGAGTGTGTGAGATGTTGAAGATGGGGCAGGAAATTACAGGCCTTGAAACAGGCAGTTATCTGAATCGGATGTGGAAAGCAGTGGAGTTGATGCCTTGTCTTGAAGTGGTTAGAGAAATGAAGAAAAGAATTGGATGTGTAGTTGCACAGACCACTGAGGACATTTATGTCTGTGCAGAACTAGGGATGTGGCTTCAGATCAGGAAGCCACTCCACTGCCACCACCCTTTTTACACAGTGTTAGGGCTTAACCAGGAGCTTGTACATGCTTTGGACACATTCTACCACTGAGCTATAGCCCTGTCCTGGAAGTAACTCTGAAAAAGTCAGTACAAAAAAAAAGGTTGGGCTGGGTGTAGCTCAGTGGTAGTGTGTACTTTGCACATGGGAGGATCTAATTCCTAGTGCACACACACAGGCCACAGCTTTTAGAAGTCTTGGGACTGGTGCTGTCTCCTTGTGTAGTACCAAAGTGGCAGAAAGACCTCTTGGGACAGTAAGGAAGAATGATGACAACATGAGTTTAGGGAAGAAAAAACCGATGATTAATTTGTTAATCATTGGTTAAAGTATGGTTTGAGTGGTCTTTGAGTGTGCAGATATTCCATTCACCTACTGTTTAAAGTATAGATTGGATTTATTATTATAATTTGCAGTTTCTCAAATGCCCATGGTTATGAGAGTAAATAACGTAAAATTAAAAACGTACAATGTATGCTTTTGCTCAGATTTATTAAGAAATAAAATATACTTTGAGTTTTTATATTGCCTTTTCTAACTTGTTTTTTTTTTTAATTAGAAAGGGGAATTGTTTCTTAATTTCTTTTTCTTTTTTCTTTTTTCTTTCTTTCTTTTTTTTGGGGGGGGGTTTGAGACAGGGTTTCTCTGTGTAGCTTTGCGCCTTTCCTGGATCTCACTCTGTAGCCCAGGCTGGCCTCGAACTCACAGAGATCCGCCTGCCTCTGCCTCCCGAGTGCTGGGATTAAAGGCGTGCGCCACCACCGCCTGGCTGTTTCTTAATTTATATTCAGTGCAATTTTTTATTTTGAGTTAAAGAGTAGGAGTTATTTCTCTTCTGGCTTCTACAGTTCTGGTACCTTCTATTTGACATAACCAGATCACCTCTGAAACCTTTTGTGGTGAAATGTTTGTTAATTTTTAATCTTGATCTCTTTACATTTTACATTGATTGTATCATTTTTAGGCAGTCAGTGAAACCAAACTGTAAGAACATCAGTAGGCACTACAGAGGTTTTATGGGATTCAAACGTAGTGCTATGCAAGGACTATTTACTTAGATACTGTGTCAGAAAGGCATAACTGCTTATTGATATAGTCTTTGACAGATTGCCTTGGTGAATTGCTTTTGTGACAATAAGTGAGTCTAGGTGAGTAGTAGATTAGAGGGTAGCTGGAGAGTAGCTGGGCCTCTAGCTGCTTGTCTCAGCCAGTGCTAGCGTTGTATACAAGAATTGGAAGCACATTTATTTTCCAGATGTTAGCATCATGTATAGCATTGTAATGTTGGGGACATGGGAGAAGTCAAGGTCTGTGTCCTTGAGGGACTAAGAGTTTCGTAACTGCTGTTCTTAAAGTCTTAGCATCATCGAGTTGCTAATTTCTAGTAGGTGGAGTTGCTAATTTCTAGTAGGTGGCAAAGGACCTAATGTGGTAAAACTTGCCTGGGTTTGTCTACCTGTAGGAAGAGTCTTTGAGAGAGATGGCGTGTTAGAAACCCACCCTTTACCAGCTCTGCGTTTCCTTTTCTCTAACCAGGGGTGCGGCAGCTGGAAATCATGTGCTGCTTTGGCTGCATGTCTGTGCTTGCCAACTACTTCGTGTTCATGACCTTTTTCCCAGCTTGTGTGTCCCTGGTCCTAGAGGTGAGAATGGTTTCCCTGGCGGCACTGGTTTAGAAGAGCACTCTTCCCATTCTGTTCCCTCCCCTGAGTCAACTGCACATCTCTAATGCAATGCTGACTTACTTTGTAGCTTTCTCGGGAAAGCCGAGAGGGTCGTCCAATTTGGCAGCTCAGCCATTTTGCCCGAGTTTTGGAAGAAGAAGAGAATAAGCCAAACCCTGTAACCCAAAGGGTCAAGATGATTATGGTAATGGCGTTTTTCTTTACCAGGATCGGTGGTTTCAGTGTTTTTTATGCTTTGGGTTCTTGGGGACTCTTGTTTGTGTTTTTAGTTCCTGTCTTGTGTATATAGCATTCGGCCCTTTCAGTGACATTCCAGTGTCCTCTCTTCTCTCAGAATTTGTTCTTTGGTTCTTTGAAATTCTGGGACTTTAGTGTGTTGTATTGAGACAGGATCGCAGTAGATAGCCAAGGCTGGCTTTAGACTTGAAACCATCATGCCTCAGCCTCCTGAGTGTGGTGATTCCAGGTATATGCCACTGTGCCCCTCGGGCCTTCTGTCTTTGTTGTTCTCGCTCTCCTACATAGATTTTGCAAGTTCCTCTGTCTTTGAAAGCCTGTCCTTTGGAATGTTTGAACAGCTATAGGAACACTGCTTTTATTAGTCACCTGACAGACTGGGGGCTTTCTTGTCATAATGAGGTGGGGCTAAGGAAGGTAGGAAGGTAGTGTCTGCTTGTGGGCTTGGGAGGGATGAGAAAACAGAGGATGCACAATTGAAAATGTTTTCCTTCAGTCTTTAGGCTTGGTTCTCGTTCACGCTCACAGTCGCTGGATAGCTGATCCTTCCCCTCAGAATAGCACAACAGAACATTCTAAGGTCTCCTTGGGACTGGATGAAGATGTGTCCAAGAGAATTGAACCAAGTGTTTCTCTCTGGCAGTTTTATCTCTCCAAGTAAGTTGACTGAATGAAACCCACAGTACTCTGCATTCTTAAAAGGTTGTGCTGTGATGTTTGTATTTCTGAACTGACATGCTAATCTGCTTTCATTCAGGATGATCAGCATGGACATCGAACAAGTGATTACCCTGAGTTTAGCTTTCCTGTTGGCTGTCAAGTACATTTTCTTTGAACAAGCAGAGACAGAGTCAACACTGTCATTAAAAAATCCTATTACATCTCCTGTCGTGACCCCAAAGAAAGCCCAAGACAACTGTTGCAGACGTGAGCCTCTGCTTGTGAGAAGGAACCAGAAGCTTTCGTCAGTGGAGGAGGAGCTGGGAACGAACCAGGATAGAAAAGGTACTTTCCTGTTCTCTTCATTTAGGTTCCCCTGTCCGAAGATGGACCCTGAAGTTGAGTTCATTTGGAAGTGCTTACAGGGTTTTGAGATGTCCTTTTGCCTCTCACACAGTTGAGGTTATAAAACCCTTAGTGGCGGAAGCGGAGACTGCAAGCAGAGCTACGTTTGTGCTTGGAGCCTCTGGAGCCAGCCCTCCGGTGGCACTGGAGACACAGGAGCCTGAAATTGAACTCCCCAGCGAGCCTCGGCCTAATGAAGAATGTCTGCAGATCCTGGAGAGTGCCGAGGTGAGGATGGGGTGTGCACTCCCACTTGGGGGGTGGTTTTTGTTTTTATCTGTTTTTAATCAAAGGAAGTAAAAACTAGTACTACCGGGGCCCACTGGCTTGTAGTCACTGTGTTACTCGGCTTATCAACAACTGGATTTCTGTCCTACAGCCTTTAGGGGCATTTCCTCCCTCTGTGAGATGAGCAGCCCAGGCTCAAGAGGCTTTAGTAATAGCCCCAAGATATTTGCCATTGAGGAAACTGTAAAGTTAGAAGCAGGGGCTGAGATTTTCTGGTTCCAGAATCAAAACTGTGTAGTGTGTTACTGTTTCTCATAGAGATGAGGAGCTTTTGTACCTGCGTCTGTGTAGGAACATGGGCTGTGCTTCCCAGAGTGAAGCTTTGTTTTGTGCTTTTTAATCACCCCAGGCAGCTAGCTTTTCCTCCTGGAGCTTTGAGCACCATGTTCTGCCTCCATGTTTATATATGTCCATTCATACTTCCAGCCATATCTGCTTCATCTAACTTTATATAAAGAATATGTTTTCCCTGTTTGCTTAGTGCTACATAGTAAGACCTTGTCTCAAAACACTTTTTTTCGTGTTTGGTAAGATACAGTTCCATTCGACCCTCACTTTGTTAAGATATAATTGACAGAGGAAATTGGTTGTATTTCAAATGCATAGCTTCTTTATGTATGATTAACATACTCAAGCTAACATTCATCATCTACCGTCCATTCAGCCTTGAGAACTTACTCCTCCTGTGTAACTGATCTGACACCAGTATTTGGATAAACATCCCGTTCTTTTCTTCTGGCATTTGGCAACCATCATGTGTGTGTACTTTTCTAAGTCTGTTGTACGTTCCACAGGAGATAGCATGGAGTGTATTAGACTATGGGTGTGATTGTTATACCTGTGTCACAGTGCCTAGGCTGGGAATGTAGCCTGGCATGTGTGTGAGGCCTACGAGCACCTGAGAACAAAACCCAAAATGTGTGCCCGTGGCCAGACCTCACCGCGGAGCTGTGTTGACAGGGTCGTGCATGTGGGGCATATTTCATTGTCACTTGTTTTATTTTCACTTATGTATTTGTGAACATTGGATTTTGTTGTTGTTCAGTTTTTGTAAAAACTTAAACTTTGGATGTTATTTTGTTATGTGGGTGGGCACAGTGAAGGTTGATTCACACTGAATGTCTTCCTCAGTCTCTTTCCACCATTGTTTTTTTGTTTGTTTGTTTGTTTGTTTTTGTTTTTGAGACAAGGTTTTACTCTGTATTCCTGGCTGGCCTGGACTCTCAGAAATCCACCTGCCTCTGCTTCCTGAGTGCTGGCATTAAAGGCGTGTGGTACCATACCTTCTGGCTTCATCTGAATTTGTGAGACAGGGTCTCTCACTGAACATGGAGCTTGCCATTTTGGCTAAACTGGGCACAGCAAGCCCCCAGCTTTTGCCTGTCTTCTTCCTGTCCAGTGCTGGGATTGCAGATGTAACTACTGTGCCTGGCTTTTCTGTGGGTGCCGGGATCTGAACTCAGGTCCTCAGGCTTGCATAGCAAGCACTGTACCCACCGAGCCGTTTCCCTGGCTCTCCTTGACAGTTTCTGTTCAAACCGTCTCCCTCTTTACAAACCCTAAGCCTTCTGAGTTTCCCTTTTACTGTTCTTGTAGTCTTTAGAGCTCTTGAGAGTTGAGATCCTCAGCTATTTAAGGGCCACAGCTTGTACACAAAAAATACTACTGTGTAATGTACATATTGCCTATGTTATTGTAGCAAATATGTATTGATTAGCTTTCATTGATCAGTCCATGAGCGTGTAAGTTTACAATGTGGGCAGGCCCACAGCAGATAGGGGAGCTGGACTGAGGGCAAGGTTTTGTTCTGGGTACGGTTCTTTTCCGAGGAGAATGGAAGAGTCTGGCTGAGTGTTTATGTTCCCAAGGTTGATGCATACATTATTGTCATCTAAGCAGCTCTGCACTGTGGGCTTTCAGCTTTTTTGTCTTTGGCTTGTGAATTGCAGTTCTTTACTCTCCTGCCGTCTCCCTCCCACTTTCCCATTTCTTCAGAAAGGTGCAAAGTTCCTCAGTGATGCAGAGATCATCCAGTTGGTCAATGCCAAGCACATCCCAGCCTACAAGTTGGAAACTCTAATGGAGACTCATGAACGTGGGGTATCTATTCGCCGGCAGCTCCTCTCCACAAAGCTTCCGGAGCCTTCTTCTCTGCAGTACCTGCCTTACAGAGATTATAATTACTCCCTGGTATGTTATTTGATTGATTAAGGAGGGCTTGCTTTGTACTTGACCCGCCACTGCTACTTTTTAAGTGTTTCTCATGTTTTTATAGTTGTGGCTGGAAGAGTCCAACAGTTTAAAGTTTCTGTTTGTTTGTTTTTCGAGACAGGGTTTCTTTGTGTAGCCCTGGCTGTTTTGGAACACTATATAGACCAGGCTGGCCTTGAGCTCAAATCCGCCTGCCTCTGCCTCCCGAGTGTTGGGATTAAAGGCATGCACCACCACACCCAACCAGTTAAAATATATTTAAAGAAGAAATTCAGGGTGGGTTCAGCTTAGTGATAGAATGTTTGCCTAACATTGGTGAGGCCCTGGTTTTGATCCCCAGCACCATAACAACCTAAAGAATACATTAAAAATATTGTTGGAATATTTTATAGGATTAAGTGAAGAATTGTTAGTGATAGGGACGAGATGAGCTGTTGTCCATTACAACAGGGGTTTTCATGTGCTGTCCACCTGTGTTTCTTAGGTGATGGGAGCTTGCTGTGAGAATGTGATCGGATATATGCCCATCCCTGTTGGAGTGGCAGGGCCCCTGTGCCTGGATGGGAAAGAGTACCAGGTTCCAATGGCAACAACGGAAGGCTGTCTTGTGGCCAGTACCAACAGAGGCTGCAGAGCGATAGGTGTAAGTGGGGATTTGTTTGCTTTAAAGAATAAGGTGAGCGGGCAGGGTAAGGAGACCAAGACAGATTTGGGGGATAGTCACGAGCGTTGGAAGGGGCTGAAGTGTTTTCTGGATTAATGTTCCCATAATCCTCTGCTTAGCTTGGTGGCGGTGCCAGCAGCCGGGTCCTTGCAGATGGGATGACCCGAGGCCCAGTGGTGCGACTTCCTCGTGCTTGTGACTCCGCAGAAGTGAAGGCCTGGCTTGAAACCCCGGAAGGCTTTGAAGTGATAAAGGAGGCCTTCGATAGCACCAGCAGGTGTGTGCTGGGCATGCGTGGAGACTATACTTGTTTTCTGTGATAGCTAAAGCTAGTCATTGATCTATTGCCTGCTTCCAATAACGTAGCACTGCCCTAGATCCATTCATTCAGGAATAACTATTCTTGGTTAAGGGTAACCTTGATTCAGATGAATTACCTCATAGAAATAAATTGGTTTTTTAAAGCTTGGTGAGATGGCTCAGCAGGAAAAAGCACTTACCATACGAGCCTGATGGCCCAGTTCAGTTCCTCAGTCCCACTCACAGGCAGCAATAGAAAATGAAAAGACAGAAGCTAGGCTAATACATCCGATTCGATTGTTATTTTGCCCTAGAGAAGGATTTTCTAGGCAGGATGGGAGTGTTAGTATAGTTATAGGTTTGCTTTGAATGAAGACCATTGAAATCACACAGAAGCATAATCAGTAGATGTCAGCTGCTGGACAGGTCAAGCTAATGTGTTTATCTTACTTGGACTTAAGTGTTTTAAGACGTTAGTCCACCTTTAGTCAGTGTCTGAAATGAGACTCAGCTGATTAGCCTTCATTTGCTAAAGAAAAAATACTTCACACTGAAGTAGATTTAAAATAAAATTTCTTGCCAGGCGATGGTGGTGCATACCTTTAATCCCAGCACTCAGGAGACAGAGACAGGCAGATCTCTGAGTTTGAGGCCAGCCTGGTCTACAGAGCAAATTCCAGGACAGTCAGGGCTACACAGAAAAACCCTGTCTTGAAAAACCAAAAAATAAAAAAAAGTTAAAAATAAATAAAAAATGAAATTTCTCATCTTGGATTAAAATGCAAACCTTGTGTTTACAGATTTGCACGTCTACAGAAACTTCACGTGACTATGGCCGGACGCAACCTATACATCCGTTTCCAGTCCAGGACGGGGGACGCCATGGGGATGAACATGATTTCAAAGGTAAGCAGAGATCCACTGTGGATGAAAGGGTTCAGATGGGCACATGACAACTCATCGTGTGGCCCAGGTTGTCCTTGAACTCTTGGTGACTCTTGGGCCTCTGCTTTCTTGAGTTCTGGGATTACAGTTGTGTCCTGCCACACCCAGCCATGTTCTTTATTGATACACCATGTCCATATGTGACATACTTAAAGAGTTCATTTATTTCACATGTTTATTAAAAGCTTAATACTGTTTGATATAGCTTGGTTTGGTGGTGTTTCTATTTGCTTTTTTTTA
>CABHPH010110261.1:0-10068 GCA_902168325.1 Peromyscus nudipes | reverse complement strand
TATTTCTAATGCTGTATTAAATGTACCTTATCTTGAATCAGGAATAAATTGGGAAATCACTGGGCATACCCTTTGCCTTTTAGAAGTTGGGATTCTAGGTTCCCTAGAGAGGAGATGTTTTGAAATTTCCACTAAGAAATCACACTAAGCAAAACAAATCAGAACCTACTGTTAATAAAACAAATTTATTTTCACATTTCTCTACAAGAAAATGGATGTTTTACTTTATATATTTCATTTTAAAGGCTTTTAGATACTGCTTGGAATAAATTAAGTTGAAGAGACTATTATATTTCATTATATATTTTAGTCTTATTATCAGTAATATGTTTAGCATAAAATTTATTAGTAACATGCCCTTTAATTTAGTCTATCTAATTGGTGTTAATTTAGTTAGATTGCATTTAATTACACTGTTTAATGTAGCTATACATGGGTCAAGAAATCTATTTCAACAAGTTAGGTAATTTTTCATGCGGCCAAACTATAAAATATGGCACTGGAGTTTCTGAAAATGTGCTTTTCTAAAATCCCAGTTATATGGTGTCTTGATAGAATGATGGGCAGAACTCACATTCTACCATCATTCATTTTCCTGTTGTGTAAAAGTTACCCAAAAGACAACATAAGAAAGAAGGGTGGATGCTTATAAACATACTAAAGTCTGGAGAAACAGTCCCAGTTCAGTTTTCATTTCTGGTTTCTGGTTCTCTATGTTAGGGAGTAAATCCATTGTGGAAAAAAAAACTTTTTTTAATTTTGATTTTCATGTCTTCCTATTTGGATTTTGTTTGTTAGGTGATGGATGAAGTCATCATTTGTCTGTCTGTGCTATAAAGTACTACTAATTGCCATTCAGAAAAAAAAATGAGGAACAAAGAAACATTGCTCAAATCCTGTCAGTTGTCCTTAGTAGTAGAATAATAGGCTGAAAAGTGGACTCAGTCTGCATATTAACAAAGACCCTACTGCTCATATTACAGGATTACATCTCTCATTTTCCTGAACTCTCACACTCAATATACATATCATAATTACCCAGAGTGCAGTTAATTCCACAAAGTAACAACCATCTAATATGTAGTATTTTTAAAGTTTTTTCTTTAATAAATAATTGTCTTTGTCTTTGGGAGAATCCCCAATGGTTATAGCTAGAGCCATTGGTAGCTTTTTCCTCAAGTTTCTTTCAGAGAGCTGTAGTCTTTGAATGACTTGTGGCACTATAATCAGACTTGCCTGCAACTGCATGCTTCTTGTTCAGAGGCCTGAGATCAGCAGGAGTTTGCCAGCCATTTCTGTCAGTAGTCAACAGGGGTATAATTCCTGACTTTGTCCTCTACACTTAGAAGGGAATATGAGTGGTACCCAGTCACTGCCATTGCCTTTCTGGGTTTCCTCCTTTCTTTTAGCAGGCCCCTGAACTAATGCATGTATTCATCTCCTAACATTGAACTGTTTGGTTTCTGAACCCAAAAGTAAAAGGGGGGCTTAGTTTGGAAGAAATATAAGGAGTGAGTACAAATAATGAGGAAGAAAAGATTAGGAATGGCATCCCAAATGCATGCAGGAGGGACAAAGAAGAGGGTACAGGTCTACAGACAAAGAGGCTTTGTGTTTGGGCTGCCTGTGCTGATGCAACTCTAGAACTGAGTACTGTGATGAGATGAACTACTTCCTAGTACCTAATGCTACAGTGCATCAGGATTAGATAGTTCTTGCTGAGTACTGTTCCTTCTAGTAATAAAATTAATTTGACCATTTAGAATAAGATTTAGTAATGGGCCTCATCCAAGCCTCTGAATATGCACATTCCACTTTTGAACTGTACATAATTGCTCAATTGCACCTGCAAATTATGTTGTTAGCTCACTAATTATTCAAATAGTAGGGGCAATTCCACAATTGTGTTTGTAATTGTGTTAATTTTTAATACAGTTAGGTACAGGTGCACCGTGACTAATTACACATGCAGAAGCAGCTCCAGATCAGCATACTGTCTCCATGCAGGGGCAGCCCCACTCAGAGAAAGATATAAGTGGGTGATACAGACAAAGCCACAGGCTGTTAGTGGAGGTCCATCTGGCAGAGGTTTTCCCTTGGGAGTTACATATATATTTGGGGAACAATCAGGTCTTTTTTAATGAATTCAGCTGTTTTTCCTTTTGCATATCCTCTGCCCACTCATCCCTTCCAGACAGAATAAGACATTGGGTACAGCTCCTGGGTGCTTGCATTCAGTCATACACAGAGTCACACACAGGATCATGCAAAGATTATTTCTGGGGCTGGCTCTATTCATCCTTTTGCTGGTGGTTCCCTTGCCTACAGAGATTAGCTTTGGTCAGGAATTTCAATGCTGTCTTTTCCTATCACCTATATGGTTTCAGAAATGTCACTTAGTTCATGATAGCTATTCTGATTCAATGACAAGATGCATATTCAGTGCCTTCTATAACATTTTGATGGTTTATGTTGCTGGAACAAAACAGGGAACTGGGACCACATTCATGCTTTTACCTCATCTCTTCATTCAGTTCAGCTGCATATCAGCCTGTGGCTAGGAATAAAGCACAGGGAAAACATTAGTTGCTACAAGTCTGATCAAAGTTGAAGTCTTCTTTCTTTCTGTGTGTCAGCAACCAGTTCCATAGCTCATTTGGTAAAAGATACACTATAGATATGCCTTCAGTTTTTCAACACTGACTCAATTTCAAGTAACTCAATATCCTGCCCAGTTAGTTGTCCCCATACAGCAGGCGTTTCTAAGATCTGATGTATCCCAAGATGTTTGACATTTTGATCAAAATGATGGAACCTCTTACCAAGAAATTCATGTAGATGTACATACAAAATTGCAAATACGATTTCAGGTTCCCTGAAGATAATCATATATTCCAGATCATATCATAAAGCCTTTTCACAAACAGCCAAGGTGTTACTACCTAACAAAATATTGATTTTATATTTGTTTGTTTTGCTTGTTTTGAAACAGAATCTCACTATGTATCCTTAGCTGGCCTAGAACTCACTGTGTAAACTAAGTTGACCTTAACCTCACAAAGATCCATCTGCCTCTGCCTCCCAAGTGACAGAATTAAAGGGTTTTGCCACTATGGATAAAGTGCTTGGTTTTGATGGTATTTCAAAGTGCTATCTCTCTGAAGTGATTTGAATATGAAATACATTGTTACATGAAGGGAGTCCCATTTAAGGCATATCACTGAATGAATTGATAGAAATCACATTGAAAATATATTTAAGTCACATTTACATGAAGAACTCTAAGCTGATAAATTCTGCTTTTAGGCTTAGAAAGATCTGATCAAACCACTACAAGTTTTTATTATTATCATGACCTTTTCTCATAATGCAGTTGGAAATTTAAAAAATGAGTATTTGCAGCCAAGCAGGTGTTTGCTGATTTTGATGGAGGAAAGAGAGAATAAAGAACAAAAGAAATGTTAGGGATAGTAGAGGACATACAACATTGACTTTAGGCACAGACCCTCTTATATATAGAACATGGGACTTACAAGTTGCATGTGCACATTATACCTTAGGTCCTCGACATCAACAATATGTATTTACTATTGGTGGAATTATTAAGGCCACTCAACGTAGTTAAAAGGAAGATTTATTTAGTGGGTAACTTACAAATGAAGGGATAGGTAGGTCGCGGGGTCTGGAGAAGGTGTATCGCAGTCCAGTGGTGTTATCTGGAGCTCTGCTCGGTCCACCTCCACCGTCTCTGGTTCAGGAACAGAGAGAGAGCTGGCCCATCCAGATCTCGGGTCTCGAGGCCTCCCTTGGCCCCACCTTGTAGGTGTGACAGTTGCCGAAGTCTCAATGTGGGTTGGAACTTCCAGATCTAAGCTGCAATGGCTACCCACTACATCTCCCCCTTTTTGTCTAAATAAGAAGGTTCTAACCTAATACAAGACTATATACAAAGGAATGGTTATCAAATATTGTCCAGGAATAATGAGGGATAATGACCCAAATAAGATGGAACTACAACCAATGCAAACAATATCAAGCAAGAAATACATACTAAAATCCAGAGAAGTATAGAGCATAAGTAAATGGCATGTTACAAAGATCATTCCAAAAGGTGTCCTATCCTAAAGAACCTGAATATAATACTTAATATGTTCTATCTAAGATATTATATATATACTAAATTATATATATATATATATATATAATATATATGCTAAATTTTAACTATAACTGCTAGTCTTCAATCCCATCAAGGACCTGAGGAAGAATATAATGGTACCTGAGAAATGGAAGATGGATGCCAGCAACTTTCTGGAATCTTGCAAGAGTAGACTGAGACAGCTGGCAGCCTGGACAGTCACCTAATGTTTCTCAGCATTGTTGGTGCATTCAAATTGGCTACAGGCCTAGAGTATCTGACAGACCATTTTCAGAAGCAGGAATTCTGAAAGACCATCTTACCCTGTCTTGGCAGAGTACAGTGGTCAATTTCCTTGTGTCCCGCTTGTCCAGAAAGGACAGCATTGCATTCATACTGTCAGCAGTCAAGGCAACAGCAGTTCTTTGCCCACTAGGCCATTTTGTGCCAAGAAGACAAACTTCCAAATGGAAATGTCTTAGAAGCCCAACATTCTCTCGGGATCAAATTGGTGCTGCTAAGAGCAATTGTGTCTCACGTCAACAGAATTCGAAGTTATTTAAATTCCATATTCTCTAGGTCTATGAAGTGTTTGAAGATAACCTGTCCATCTGACATATGTATCTGTAAATCTGGATATCCTAACTAACGTAACTATAGAGATGACAAGCATAGGTGACTATAAATCTATAAGTCTTATCTACGGAAATAACCTAAGGACTAAGGCTTCATGTAAACAAGGTAAACAGTCTATAAGCAAATGTATGGTAAAGAATAATGACTTCAAAATTGTGACAATACACAAGATATTTATAACAGAGGTAGGAATATATAGTGCGATATGCAATATGACAATAATCTTAAATATATATCAATATACCGAATATCCTAAACAGAAGTAGAACATACATAAAGTATGGCAGATATAAATTTGCATTTGTATCAATATATAAATATTTCAAATAAGAGTAGAAACATGCCGGGCGGTGTTGGCGCACGCCTTTAATCCCAGCACTCGGGAGGCAGAGGCAGGCAGATCTCTGTGTGTTCGAGGCCAGCCTGGGCTACAGAGTGAGTTCCAGGAAAGGCTCAAAGCTACACAGAGAAACCCTGTCTCGAAAAACCAAAAAAAAAAAAGAGTAGAAACACATGTGCATTATAACAAATGTAGTTCTGTATTTGTATCAATATACAAATTATCTTAAACAGGAATATAAAAATAGTTTACATTTGTATCAACATATAAGAATCCATAACAGTGCAAATTACAGTGCAAATTATCTAAGGCTGCTATTTTACTAAATTTGTTTACTAGTACATACAATAATCTACCATAATATCTTATACCTATCCATTCCATTTCTTCTTTTCCCTTTTTTTTGAAATACTGAGTCTAATATTTTCTTCCACCCCCAACCCTATAACCATCATACATAACCCTGAGAATTATGAAACCTAAGGGAGAAGGGGCATAGTTTTCTTAGAATTGCTTCCTGCTGTTTAGGGGGTGATGTTATCTCTGTTGGGTACTGTGAGAAAGCTCAGATAGTTAAATCTCAGTTATACTAAATGTAGGTTCCGCAGCAAGTCTTAGAGTAATGGGTAAGATTGTCTGAAATTCTGGCAAGAAGTGTAGTATGATGAGGATTACCATGGCATCATTCTGGATTGGGTAGAGTTGTTGTTGGGGCCCCATCTTCCTTCTGGAGACTTCAGAGATTGCTATTGGAAAAACTTATTTGTTATCAAAATGGAAAGTTTGGATTTAAAGAGGACATAGCATGCAAGAAAGGATTCTGAGAAATCAAGAGTAAGCATGGAGAGAATTAGAATCTTAAAGACAATGGTCCCTTTTTATTGGTTTACTTCTGTCCCACACCAGAGGGCTCTTCTGATATGGGACTGAAGAATCTCTCAACCTTTTCTTTTAGCAATATGCTTGGGTTTAGAGAAGGAGTGAGCCAATTCCATCTCCAAAGCCAGCTTGGCTTATAGTTGAATTGGAACCACAACTTTTTTAGATTGATAGAGATAAAGATGTTAAATAGTGAGATTTTACCCTGTGTAGATTGGTACCAATAGATTCTTTCTTTCTGCTGTAAACATCCAGATATCCAAAGCCTTATGATTTCTGGAAGATGGGTATTTCCATTATCCTGGAAAGACAAAAACAGAACCCTACCCCAATCTTTGATTGTTAAATTTTTCTTACAATTTGTAGAGATGTCACATTGGTGGATGATCTTTTACTTCTCCTCATCAAGGGGTTTTTCCTGTTCAAATCGAATTTTTATTAATTTTGTTGGTATCCATAGCTTTTCTTCTCCTGCAGAAACAAAAGCAAAACCCCTTCCCCAATGTAGAACATATCCAGGCTTCCATTCTGATGTCAGCACATCCTTGAAATAAACTGGTTGGTTTAGCTAAGGAGTTTTGTCTGTCGTCCAATGTCTCTCTGCAGCTGTTGTTCCTTTCTCATTAGCATTGAGAAAATTCATGGTTAATAAAGCACTATGAAATCTACTTCTAGGAGTCATTGTTACCTGTTGCTGTTTATTTAGCATAATTTAAAGTTCAATTGGATCTTTCTATGACTGCTTGGCCTGTGGTATTTTGTAGTATACCTGTAACATGCTTTGTATTGTAATAAGCAAGGAATTGTCTCATTTTATTAGAGACATATGCTGGGGCATTTTCTGTCTTAATTTGTACAGGTATTCCCATGATGGCCATAACTTCTAATAGATGTGTAACTTCAGAACTCATAGGAGTTGCCCATTGAAATCCTGAATAGGTGTCAATGGTATGATGTACATACTTTAATCTTCCAAATTCTGCAAAATGAAACACATCCATCTGTCAAATTTCATTTCTTTGTATACCTTTTGGATTGTTTCCTGCAGGTAATGGAGTTTGGTCATAGATGGAACAAGTAGGACATTTTTTTCACAATATCCTTAGCCTGTTGCCAAGTGATGGAGAAATCCTTCTTCAAACCTTTGCTATTTACATGGTATTTCTTATGAAATTCTGAGGCTTCTAGCACATTACCTATTAGTAACTGTTCAATCTCATCTTTACCTTGTGCTAGAGGTCCTGGCAGACCTGTATTGGATCTGATATGTGTTAGATGTGATATCTCAGAATTCCTGCAATTGTATGAATAATGAAGTTAATTCTGTATTATCAGGAATAAATTCAGCAGTTTCAATATGCAAAACAACTCTCTCTGCATATTGAGAGTCAGTGACTATATTGAGCGATTCTGTGAAGTCCATCAGTACCATAAGAATGGCATACAGTTCTGCCTTTTTACAGAGGTGTATGGACTTTGTACCAATTTACTTAAGTCTCCTGATTTATATCCTGCTTTCCCTGATTTATTTGCATCAGTATAGAATGTGAGGACTCCAGAAATTGGCTTTTGTTGTACAATGTGAGGAAGGAACCATTCAGTCATCTTTATGAATTCTATTCTCTTGCTTTTGGGATAGTGGTTGTTAATCTCCCCCAAAAAGTTACTGTAGGCTCTCTGCCAGTATTCATTATCTTTCCATAGTGGTGAAATTTCCTCATTAGTTAAAGGTACTACAATTTCTGCTGGGTCCATTCCTGTCAACTGGAGAAGTCTTAATTTACCTTTTTGAATCAATTCAGAGATCTTTTCTATATAAGTCTTTAATTTCTTATTTGGTTTATGTGGTAGGAATATCCATTCCAATATAATATCTTCCCTCTGCATCAAAATACCTGTTGGGGAATGTCTGGAGGGGAATATGACAAGAATGCATTTAAGTTCTGGATCCACATGATCCACGTGTGCTTCTCAAATTGTCTTTTCTACTAGAGCCAATTCCTTCTCAGCTTCGGCTGATAATTCTCTTGGACTATTTAATTCTTTGTCCCCTTCTAGAGTATTGTCCAAATTTTGTAGTCCATCTTTGGTATTCACATGATACCCAGTAAGTTGGAAATGCTTCCTAAAAACTGTTGAAAATCATTAAGAGTCTTCAATCGATCTCTCCTTAGTTGTACCTTTTGGGGTCTAATTTTTTGTAGCTCTATCTTATATCCTAAGTAATTAATAGAATCTCCTCTTTGTATTTTTTCAGGAGCAATTTGCAGTCCCCAGTGAGGCAAAATGTTTTTTACTTCTTCAAACATGCTTTCTAATGTATCTCACTTTGGATCAGCTAATAGGATGTCATCCATATAGTGATAAATTATGGATTGTGGAAACTTTACATGAATTATCTCCAATGTTTTCTGCACAAAGTAGGGCTGTTTAACATTCCCTGTGGGAGGACCTTCCATTGATATCTCTTGACTGGCTGAGAATTGTTATAATTAGGTACTGTGAAGGCAAATTTCTCTCTATCATTTTCTTGTAAGGGTATGGTAAAGAAACAGTCTTTTAAGTCAATAATTATTATAGGCCATTCTTTGGGTAGCAGAGAGGGCAAGGGCATCCCAGTCTGTAGGGAGCCCATTGGCTGAATTACTTTTTTAATAGCTCTCAGATCTGTCAGCATTCTCCAATTACCAGACTTTTTTTTAATAACAAATAGAGGAGAATTCCAAGGGCTGGTAGATTCTTCAATGTGTTGAGAATTTACCTGCTCTTGAACCAGCTGTTCTAAAGCTTGTAGCTTCTCTTTTGTCAAAGGCCATTGTCCAACCCAGACAGGTTTATTAGTTAGCCATTTTAAAGGTATGGCAGTTGGTACTTCTGAGAGTTCAGCAGCAGTTGTGCTCTATTTATATACAGCCTGAATGGTTGGTGACTGTTTTTTTATAGCATGTTATGATATTATTCCTAGAAACATGCATTGGTCTGTATTCCTTTTCTGAGAGTGTGGGAATTTTAATCTGGGTATTCCACTGTTGTAACAGATCTTGGCCCCAAAGATTTACTGCTACATTTGCTACATATGGCTTCAGCCTTCCTCTCTGTCCTTCTGGCCCTATGCATTCAACCCATCTTGAACTCTGTTTTATCTGAGAAAGGGTTCCAATCCCTAAAAGTTGGACATCTACCTCTTGAAGAGACCAAATCAGATGCCATGATTTTGGTGTAATTATAGTCACATCTGCACCTATGTCTACCAAGCCCTCTAGAATCAGGTCATTAATTTGAATTCTAAGCTTTTGTCTTTGTTCATTTATGGAAGTCTGCCAAAATATTTGTTTTATAGTGTTCTTTGTAAACTGTGATCCATCTATCAGAGCTGTTTTATCATCCATTGCAGTATCAGTTTTTATATTAGGCATTGGTTTATTCAGTTATCCTGGAGAGGAATTTCTTCCACAGTGGCTGGGAATGTTCATACTACGTTTAATTTGGGGGCCTGCAAGAGGCCCCCTGAGGCATTTCCCACCATTAAAGGGTTGCCTCGTATATCTAGTTTTGATCTGCACTCACTGGTCCAATGTCGGCCTTTGCCACACCTTCTACATAATCCAGGAGGTGGTTGGGGTATCCTGTTTAGGATATTCCTAAAAGGAGAATTACTTCTAGGAGTACCTCACATACAGTTTTTACTTATATGACCTGGTGTACCACATTTAAAACATTTGGTACCATGGGGCCTTCTTTCACCTCTGGGATTTGTCTCTCCTATCCAAGCCTCATTACTGTAGTGAAGAGACTCAACACCATTAGTATACTGAATCCATTCTTCCAAAGGAGCTGATCTGATCTTTAAGGGTGTAAGTATTCTCCTGCATTCTGCATTAGCATTGTCAAATGCCAAGGACTCAGTTAATACTTTTCTTAATTCTTTATCTGATACAGCTTTTGTTATAACTGTGTTCAGCCTTTGTAAAAAAATCTGTGAAGGGTTCGTGCAGTCCCTGAAATATCTTTGTGTATACCTCAGTTGGTTTTCCAGGTTCTGGAATTTTTTCCCAAGCATTTAGAGCTGCTGTAC
>CABHPH010110260.1:0-50945 GCA_902168325.1 Peromyscus nudipes | reverse complement strand
AGCTGGTGTACACTGATGACACACGGAGAGCTGGCGTGCCCTAGTGACCCACGGAGAACCAGTGTGCAGCACCACAGCTGTTGTCACAGGGTTTTATCAACTGCTTTTTCACTTGTCCGTAGCTGAGAATCCCAAATTAAGCCTGCAAGTTTGGCTGAATGTTATCTGAGAAAATGCAGCCAGCTTTAATCAGTTGGTGCTTGTGCTCATCAGAGGACAGAGGATGAGATTGTTACATAATTTTACAGTTTGATGGGAAATGCTGAAGTCATCTGGTCTGGCCCAGAGAGGGTGCCCAGGTCACCCATCATACTCTGTACTTGTGAAAGTGCCTCTCTCCATTCCATCTCAGCCCAGGGAGCTGGCACAGGACTGAGTACCTCTGTTCCAGGAACTGTCATGGAGCTTGTCTGCCAGTGGCCTTGGGTGTTCTCAGCCAGGCTTTCTTCTCTTTGGTGTCTCACACAGGCCTCTTCTTCTCTTGTCCCCCTCACAGCTACTCTGTGACGTCCCTTTGTCTGTCTCACTCCATTAGTCTCCACCAAGCCTTTCACACAGGAAAACAAAACTAGGAGCTGGTTTTCTGGTGAAGGAACTGTGTAGTGGGTTCAGCTCTCCCAGAGGTGGGAGCTAGTGGGGCCACAGACCAGCAGAGGTAGTCATGCCAAACAGGGTCAAATGTATGTGGGTTAGAACGTGTTTGCCTCAAGACTGTGATGGCACAGTGGGGATGTCAGCTTAGGCACAAACCCATGCATGTATGTGCTTTACCTTTCTGCTTAGTTCCAAAAGTATCCATGCCAGGCTCCAGCTGGTCACATCAGCCAGCTACCACACACACACTGCCCACTTCCCAGCTCTACTTCCCCTTTCTTCTAACTCCTGAAATTGAACCTTTCCATTTGATTAAATTCAAGGCATTTTTATAGAATTTAATTGTAATAATTGACTTTGCTTCTGTCTCAACAAAGAGTAGATGTCTCCCCAATGCTGCCGAACACTCGCTTGCCTGCGGTCGGGGGTTTATTGAGCATATGGGAACTATTTATTTCCCAAAGTTGGAGCCACTTTTGATTATCTCCTGATTGCCTCTTAATTTCATCAGCAGGGAAGGGCTGCATGGGAGTGAGGTTTGTGGGCAGGAGGGACAGTGTACAGAGGGGGGGTTCAGTATGGGGGGATGGGATGTAAAAGGAGTAACTTTTTCATCTTAAATCTATCCTTTCCTTCTGAATTTTAAATGTCTCCATTCTTGTCTTGGTTCTTTATTAAGACGTAGAGAAAATGCGCCCCTTTTCCTACCAGCATGCAGTCTCATTAGTCTACATAAAAATAACAAGAATCTTGAAGTCTCCCAGGAAATTACAGGGAGAAGAGATTGCTATTCCAGAAACAAAATTTGCCTTACTGATCATCACTGTTTTACAGAGGTATATTTCTCAAAGTCAGGGCAGGGGGATAGTAAAGATAGAGAACTCAGCATATGTGGCTGTGCACAGTCTTCCAGCTTGGAGCATGTCAAGTGCTGTGGTTTCTGACTGGCCCTCACCCTGTCTGCAGCTCAGCCAAGGCCTCTCCCTTATCTTGGGGTCCCACAGGGACCCCATGAGGAAGATGTCACCATTTTTTACTTCATGGATAGTGAATCTGGTTCCTGGAGAAACAAGCCCATCCAAGTAGAACTATAGACCCAGACCTGTTGAGTGACCACTCTGTGGGCCCCTCTCTTCAGGTGGGGATCTAGGAGGGCAGGGTTAAAGCCAGGCCTGTGGTACATTCTCACCCCCATTGTCTTTAACCCGACTCAGCTCTGGGCAAAGATTGCTTTCATTCTCCTCTGACTGAGAATGTGCATGTTAAAGACCTGCATTTGAGGTGCCCACAAGCTGTCTGGCACCATCAGGCTTTGCTCCCTTCTAATGGTAGGACACAGCAGGAACCTTGGAATGTTGTTGACCTCTGCAGAGGCAGGCAAAATGAGGGTGATGAGAGTCGTGGCTGTTAGTGTGGCACTCTTGGAGAGGGGCCAAGAGAGGGTCTGGGATTGTGAGCGAATGCCTAGTAAGACTGTGGGTAAGCTTGGGTTTTGAGGAACTGGCTGGAAAGTATTAGGTTTATTTCAGACATGGCTACTGGTCCAGTGATGGAATCAGCATCTGGAGTCACCAAGAAGATAAGTTTGTTTTGAATGGCACTTGAGGGTGTCATTGAGGGAGAATGAAGAGTACTGTGCTTGGATACACATCCAGGGAAGACAGACAGACTGAGAGAGAAGCATCCTAGCCCTGGGGAGACAGCCACCTGAGGTGCTAGAAAGTGGAAGACCAGGGAGCACTTCTTATGGTCCCAGAGGACACTTAGAAGAGACAGCATTTTCTGTTGCACACAGGACAAGGCATTATGACAGGGAAGCAATTTCCAAAGTTGCATGTGCAACCATTCTAGGCTGCTTGCACGATGTAGGCAGTGGTACTATTGCTAGGAAGTGTGACCATCTGCACCAGGGAATGATTAAGTAAGGGACTCCTGGGGCTCCACTGTGGCCCCTTTGAATGTAACTACTATGAATTGAAGAGCCTCTCAGCTGCTCCCTGGTCTGGCTAGGCTGCCCTGCGGTCTCACCCCAGTACAAGCCCATTCTGTACTCACAGGATCTGCGATTGTCATCCCTAGTAGTGACATACTTGACTCCCTTTGTCCACCCTACTCAGACCTCCAGCCACCAGTTGCCAGCCACTGTTCCTCTCCATTTCCCACATGGCTGGCTGTTGCAGATAGATGGAAAACTGCTCTCTGTTAGGTGTTTGGTCACAGGGATGACAAAAAGTAACCAGTACCTCAGTAAGGAGGAAAGGACAGCACATTAGGTCTCATGGGTCTCACAGGTCCCTCAGCTCCCTGAAGCTGTGTGGGAGGCCCACTCCACCAGAGGGAAGATCTACTACGCTGGGGGCTGTGGTACAATACACACTTGTAGGACCTTCCTATGTGACCAAGGGCCAGCACTTCTCTGAGCACCGTCGGAAAGACAGGTGTGTATGTAGTAACCAGGTAACTCAGGAGCATAATCAGGACCATGCCAGTGAATGTCCATGTGTTTTCTTGGCCCTGCACTCATGGCCAACTGTGCTGTTGGGCTTTCCTCTAAGTCTGAAAGTGTCAAAGTTAAAAATGTTATAAGAAATCAATAAAATTATACTCAGTTACATACCCAGGCCAAGGTAAAGCCTGCCTTTGAACTCTCTAGCTTGTGTAGCCCCAGTTCACAGCACTCCTGTCCTGTGCTGCTCTCTCAGTCCTCCAAAAGTATGGGGGGAGGGGCACCTGGCAAAGAGCCTTATGTAAGTGCAGCCAGCCTGCTCCCAGACACTGAGTCCCCGTGTCCCCCCATTATGTAAGAGGACGTGTTTATGAAGCTGCATAAATCAGCCTGCAATGTCTGAGCCCCAGAGTTCCCAGAGAAAAGTCCAAGGGCTGGCTTGAAGCTAGAGCAGGGAGTGGACATCCACCTGGGGGGGTCTCAGACAGGGCTCTCAGTGGAGCACAAGACTTTGTGTTGTCAAGGAGAGTGCTGAGTAGTGAGTACCCAGTGCCATGAGAGGCTGAGAATGGCTAAGCCTACCTGCCAAAGATCTGCCCTCTTTCAGTTTAGGGCCGCCAACACAGCCCTAGCCTTCTGGGCCCAGGCCGGTCCAGCCATGCAGACAAGAAGATGAGGGGCCCTGACCTTCCTAGCAGCGCAGGGGATGGGGCATGTTGACACCACCTGGCCTTCCGGGGCAGACGGTCCACAGCCAGGCCACCTACCCCAGCCCCGCTGATTGGGCCTTTTCTAACAAAGTGCCTTTCTCTGCCCATGCCATCCTATCCGCCACCATAGGAACCCCAGCTATTTGGAGCAAGTGGGTTATATGTTGGGGGGGTCATGATGGAGTCAGGAACCACTATATGGGAACAAGAGTTTTGTCATCCTTCTCTCTGCATTCTCAAGAGAAGCTTGTCACACTAGGCAGCTAGAGTAAGCCACAGTACCCACCATGTCTGCTTCCTGGGTAATTCTGCCAGCAGGTCCGCTCTGAAAACCCCACCACAGCCCTTCCTGGCTGGAGGCACTTGTCCCCGTTGGCGCCGTGGCTCCCCTGTGAAGGCCTAGTGCCAAGGCTGCTTCGCTAACGCTGTGGTGCCCTCTCTTCTCTCCCCAGGCAGGCCTGGGACCTTGCCGTGGACATTTGCCTGTCTCAGTTGCCAACCATCATCGAGGAGGGCACTGCCTTCAGGGTGAGTCCCCACTTCAGGGAGACCCCTCCCCAGGGGGACCCTGTGCCTCCATTGCAGACACCTGGGCTTCATGTAGCGCCCAGAATTCTGGGTGTCAGGTTTAGTTTTTTCAACTACCTAGAAAAAAAAGTACAGTTTACAGAGTTTTCAAGATCGGGTCAGCCAGGGACTCAAGTCAGGTTTTAAAGGGTTGACCTTTTGGGGGGTGGGGGGTTCTGAGACAGGGTTTCTCTGTGTAGTACTGGATGGCCTGGCACTCACTTTGTAGAGCGGGTGGGGAAATGGTTGACTTTTAAAGGCTGTTTTACCCCTATGTGTCATAGTCATAATCGGCTTTCTTCACTCAGCCTCTCCTCTCCCCCAGTGGGATTATTTTATGGGTCTCCCGGTGCCTGGAGTGTATCTCAGTTCTCAGACTGTGCAGGTCAAAGCTGAGCAGCTGCATAGGCTGTACCTGGTTCCACTTGGGGTATGTACAAGTGGTGGCGCTGCCCAGAGCCTTCCTGGCAGCCTCTCAGAGCCCCTTGGTTTTTCTTTGCAGAGCATTTGCTCCTAGTGAAGCACCAGGTCTGACTGAAGCCCTGTTCCTGACCTCAAGAATACAGGGCACAACAGTTAGAAATTAGGGACCTAGATTAGGGCACAGGAACACAGAAGTAGATTAAACACATTCATGAAGCTAAGGTGGGGCGGGGATGGAGAGGTTGGGCTGCCAGCAACATAGGGGCCACATCACACTGCTCTGGAAGCCATTGAATTTCAAAACTAAACCTCCCTGAACTTTGGTTTTCTCGTTTTACTGTTACTGTTTGAGGCAGGCTCCTTCAGCACAGCCCTGGCTGTCCTAGAACTCACTACGTAGACCATACTGGCCTTGAACTCACAGAGACCAGCCTGCCTCTGCCTCCTGAGTGCTGGATTAAAGGTGTGTGCCAACACACCCAGCCTGGTTTCCTCATTTTTAAAGGAGATTCTGGGGAAACCCAATTCAAGGGGCTATGTATGCAGGCTAAATGAGTTAGCATCCCAAAGTGCTTAGGACAGGATTTACACATATGCTAGGCCCTCACATGGTCTTACGCAGCTCACTGCCCAGAGAGAACTGGCCACTGACAAGTGAGCAGTGTCTGTCACCATCATCTGTCAGCATCCCTGCTGCAGAATCAAGCCTGGGCCTGTGTATGCACTAACATACTGCACTCTTGGTGTGTATAGGCTGTGCTAGCTCCCCAGATGTGCTCTGAGGTTCAAACGATGGGGCAAAAGGCTCTAAAGACGACCTCCTGGTCCCTTTGTCAGTGCTGTTCTACTCTTTGTTGCTTGTTTGGGGAGAGGAGGTAACATTTTATTATAGACGCTTTTAAGCCGAGAGCGAAGATGGAAGGACTAAAGCCAACAGCCATGCTCCTACCCCTGAGTTCTGCCGTTAGCTTTCAAGCAGTGTGCCCCTGTGCCTGGAGCCTCGCTGTGTGTGTGTGTGTGTGTGTGTGTGTGTGTGTGTGTGTGTGTGTGTGGTGTCTGTGTGTGTCTGTGTATGTGTGTTACAGGCCCCGCCCTGAGTATCAGTGCTGAAGGGATGACATGGCTTTGTCTTTTCTTGTCTTTCCCAGGTTCATGTAGCATCCATTGCTCAGCTACCAAGCAGCCTGTGTTCTTGCCTTTCCTAAACTGTTTGATGCAGGAACAAGTCTCCTTCAGAGTCCCAAACCTCCATAGAAAATGACACCTGGCCCATGGCAGACCTTGGCAGCTGCCTCCCCCTCTGTTCCCTACCCTCCATACAAACTAAAATGGCCCTAGGGCTCTCCCAGGAGGCACAGGGACTCTAGGTGCAGCTGGATGTCCGAAAAACCCCACTGTCTTGCTGGACAGTGGTGGTGCATGCCTTTAATCCCAGTACTCAGGAAGCAGAGGCAGGTGGATCTCTAAGTTCAAGGCCAGACTGGTCTACAGAACAAGTTCTAGAACAGTCAGGGCTACACAGAAAAACTCAGTCTCGAAAAACCAAAACAAAAAACAAAGACTTGAGTCTTGTCTTCAGATCTTGGATTCCCTGATTAAGAGATGAGAACTCAGCTCCTAGGATCGCACACTTGGTGTTGTGTTCCTTTCAGACTAAGCGCTTCTGTTCCAATGCCAGATATCCTTACCAAGGATCCCACTATATTATCTCTAACCTGATGGAATCAGAATTCTGCGTTAAGAGAACATTGGGGTGTGAGGTGCAGGGGCAACTGATCTGGACCATGCTCTAGCTTTTTTTATTTTATCTTTCTTCTTTTTGGGGTATATAGAATAGAAAGCTATATGTACCATAAACATATGGCTTGGTGACTCCTCAACCAGTTTAACACACTCTCATACCCACCCAGCCCCCATATAAAGCAGTCACAAGCTGCTCCTTCCCTCTGCAGCCACTTGCCTATCTATCTGCTGCCATGCTTGGGTACTACATGGAGTGTGCTCTTTGTGTCTGACTGTTTCCACTCAACAGTATGCTTTTGATATGCCTTGTAATCCCTTTCCACAGAAAAAAGAGGAATGGTGTCTGCAGGCTCCAAAATGGTTTCCCATCCCATGGCCAGTGTGTGTTTTGAGTGTCAATCTGTGAGCCTCACAGTCAGGGCTGGCTGGCCCAGGCCCAGAGACTGTGTAGCTTGAGACAAAGGGAAGCAAATCATCCTGACCTGTCCGTTTTAAGTGCTGCTATTATAAGATTTCACTTGTTTTTACATGTTATACACATTGTAGTAAGATATTTACCTTCATTTCTGGAATTTGGGGCAAGTTCTCTCCACCCTATCCTGTAAATTTTGGGCACACTACAAACAACCTCACTGACGATGTCCTGTGTGTGCTTGGGGAGCACAGTGCTGCCTGCTGGGTAGCTTTCCCGGTGTCTTTGGTTCATAACCCTCCTGCTGTCCAGGATCTAGCTTCACGGGAATAATGACGTCATGTGTCCCCAGTGCTTCCAGAAGGTGGGCTCCTGTTGTCAGGCAGGTCTGTCCTTACACATCTTTCTGTTGAGCTGGAGTAGTTCTGTCAGTGTCCTTGTCTCACTGTGAATACCTCTTCCTCTGCAGACTGCATTTTCTTCATGTTTTTACCTTTTTTTTTCTTGTTGAACAGACCTCTTTTGTTAAGCAAATTACTATTTATTAAAATTTTGTTAAAAAAAACAAAAAAGAAAAAAGCTGGGCAGTGGTGGCGCATGTCTTTAATCCCAGCACTTGGGAGGCAGAGGCAGATGAATCTCTGTGAGTTCCAGGACAGCCAAGACTACACAGAGAAACCCTGTCTCGAAAAACCAAAATAAATAAATAAAATTAAAAATAAAATTTTGCACGCCTTTAATCCCAGCACTCGGGAGGCAGAGGCAGGCGGATCTCTGTGAGTTCGAGGCCAGCCTGGTCTACAGAGTGAGCTCCAGGAAAGGCGCAAAGCTACACGGAGAAACCCTGTCTCGAAAAAACCAAAAAAAATAAAAAATAAAAAAATAAAATAAAATAAAATTTTGTTAATGGTTAGGGCCTTCGTTGTGCTGTCGAAAGCCATCTTGACTTACCTGAGGCAAGCACCCCCAAATGCCGCTGTCTTCCCTTCCAGAGCTTCGTGTTGCTGTTCACTCCAAGCTCTGCCAATCATCCATAATCACTAAGATGGAGGCGTGGGTTGGAGCAGGAAGTGTTTGCTGTCCGTGGGATGCCCACTCTGAGTGTCATCATACTGGACCTGTGGCTGTGTGAGCTGCTTCCAGCTTCTCTGCTCTGTTTTCTCAGACTCTTTGTCCAGGCACTGTGATCACAGTTTTGATTCTGAACATTCACAGATGTCTGCCCTCCAACTGTGTTCTTTTCCACAATTGCCCCAATTCCTTTTGACCCTCTGTGTTTCCATGTGAATATTGTGGTCGCTTGTTCATTTCTTCAGAGAATCTGCAGTACTTTGACTGAGATTATGGAGAATCAGAGATTGAGTTGGGGAATGCTGACATCTGTATTACACTGAATCAACACAGCTAAATTCTGGGGTTTTTTTTTCCCCCTTGATTTGTATGTGTATTGTTTACAAGTAATTTTGTATGTCAACTTGACTAAATTCACATCTTTACTATTGTCTTAGTCAGAGTTTCTGTTGCTGTGAAGAGACACCATGACTATAGCAATTCTTTTTTTTATTTGTTTGTTTGGTTTTTTTTGTTTTTTCGAGACAGGGTTTCTCTGTGTAGCTTTGCGCCTTTCCTGGAGCTCACTTGGTAGCCCAGGCTGGCCTCGAACTCACAGAGATCCACCTGGCTCTGCCTCCCGAGTGCTGGGATTAAAGGCATGCGCCACCAACGCCCGGCCAGCAATTCTTATAAAGGAAAACATTTAATTGGGGCTGGCTTACCATTTTAGAGGTTTAGTCCATTATCATCATGGAAAGAAGCATGGCAGCGTGCAGGCAGAAATGGTGCTGGAGAAGGAGCTGAGAGTTCTACATCTTGATCCACAAGCAGCCTAAGGAGAGACTGTGTGCCACATTGGGCATAGCTTAAGCATATGAGACCTCAAAGCCCATCTTCCCATGGTGAAGCACTTCCTCCAACAGTGCCACACCTCCTAATAGTACTACTCCCTATGGGCCAAGCATTCAAACACATGAGTCTATGGAGGCCATACCTATTCCAACCATCACAAATATGATAGTTGGCCTACAGTTTACTGGACTCATCTTAAAGCCTTGTTTTCAGACTAAAAGGACACCTAATGTACATGTCTGTCTTCAGAGTCAACAGTTAGAAGTGACAGATTTTAACTAGTAAGAAATCAAAACCCCATTCAAATTGGTATTTATCAGGGTAGGAAGAGAGGCCAGGAGGAGGGGACCAGACATCAGGAAGCCTGAGATAACCAGCTGAAATAGAGACCTTTCTGCAGGCTCTGTAGATTTTACAGGGGATGGTGTGTTCACACTCTTGACCACTGAGCAGATCGCTATCATCTCCTCACTGAGCAGACTCAAGTACCCAGGCTCAGGTCATCAGGCCCAGCAAAGGGAGAGCAGAGGAGCACAGTGGCCAGCTTGGTATCAGTAACCATGCCATAAATCTGACTTGATTAGTTCCTGCCAGTGTACCGGACTCTGCAGCTCCCAGCTGACTCTCTCACTTTTGGGCCTTTGCTCATTGGACCTATTTTATTTTAGATGCACAGCAGAGGATCTTGGGTGCCATTTCTCCTGAAAGACAGGCCATGCAGTTACAGCTGCATGCCTTGCCTCGGTCCCTCAGCCTTCCCTGGTTGTTCCCTTCTAGTCTGATGACAAGGTCACCTGAGAGACTTGGCCCAGATGCCAACTCTGAATCCTCATGTGGGCCGCCTGTGCAGTCGTCATGCTGTGTAGCTGTCCTGGTGTTCCCCCTGGCTTTAGCCCACAGCCAGCAAAGGTGTGCTTTTCGTCTCCGGTCAGGTTTAGGTGAAGGAGTTATGTGTTGTTTGTTTGTAGAAAGGGTCTTGCTGTGTAAGCCTGGCTGACCTAGAGTTCACTGTGTAAACCAGGCTGACATCTCCTGCCTCTGCTTCCCCAATGCTGAGATTATAAGCATATGCCTCCTCACCTGGCTAGGTGAAGAATTATTGTCTCTGCTTGAAACAGTCACTCCACCAGTGGACAATGTGAAAATATGTAAACAAAAACCGACAGAGAGAGAGGATGTGATTGTCATTCATCAGGATCTTGTGGAATGTGGGGAAGGAGGCACTTAATGAGATTTTAAAACAATTGGTGAATAATTCCTACTTGAAAATGAGAAAACCACTTAGGGGGCTCTATTCTAGCTTCTTAGGCTGCCCCAAATACAATTTCCTTTGTGTGAGCTGCTATTACAGAGCCCCTGTGCCTTTCTAAGTGGCAGGTGAACTTAAGGACCCTGTGTGGCTGGGCTTTTACTACAGTACCCAGCTCTGATAGAGTTCTCAGGGAAGGTGCACTACAGATTGAGGACAAAGCTGCTTCCCCCAACTCCTGGGCTCACAGTTACACCTCTGATGGGTGCTGCTACCTCCGCCAGGGAAAAGAGAAAGGAGAATGGTGCCTGAGAAGAGGACACTGCTGGGTTTTGTATGACAGTGAAGCTGACACAGAATGGGGAATTGCAAGGCCACTAGCCTCTCACTGTCTCTTTCAATCCTGTTGTCCTCCTTCCCACTCAAGCCACCTGGTGGCATGTCATTGCTGGTAACCCTAGCATGGGAACAAAGGGACCTTGGTGACTCCCTGCCAGCCTCCCTAGTGGTCCTCCAGGACTCTGACTCCATTAGCCTTCATGCTAGCCAGAAGGCCCAAGCCCTACTCCATGGTTAGGTGCTGGGTCGTTGGTATGTACCCTGCACTGCGTTTGGCCTTTTGTCTACTCAGCTCACACCTGTGCAGCTATCCTTCAAGGGGGCCTCAGAAGCTATAGAACAGTGTAACCACGTGCATGTCCTCAGCTCCTCCCTCTCTCCTGTCCATTCCCACCACATTTCTCCCTCACAGGTCTATGCATGCTCCCCTCAGAAACAAGAGTAGTAGAGAGAGCACCAGCTTCTCACCTCTGACCCAGGACTGCCTTGCAGCGTGCTTTCCCTTCTCTTCCTAAAGCATCAGCCCTCCTTCTGTGCCCCTCACTCCACTGTCAGTGCTTACCTGGCTCCTTCTCCATCGGCTTTCATATTCCACTGTCCTCCCACACAACCTGTGTCCCTCCTCCCCTTTGCAACCACCTCCTTCCGCAGTATATCTGCAGAGTGGAGCCTGCGCATGCTCTCTCCTCTGTCCTCTGTCTTTCGTGTAGCTCCAGCTGTGCTTTGCTGGACCCAAGACAGTCCTTAATATTTGGAATGACCTCTGTCCCTGAAGTGATCCACAGATGGATCATCGTCTTAGTCTTAATTGATTCATTTCATGTTCAGCACTGCTGAACACATCACTGACTTGGCTTCCAGAACTCCACATGATGTTGCTTTCTCTCCAAGACCATTCCCTTCACAGCTTTCTTGGCAGGTTCCACCTGTCTTCTTGGCTTTTAGGTGTTAAAGGTCCAATTCAGTCCTGAATCCCTTCTCTATAGCTCAACTTCCAAAAATAACCAGGCCAAATGTGGTGGTGCACACCTGTAGTCTCATCTCTCAGGAAGCTGAGGAAGGACAATGGTGTGCTCCAGGCTAGTGTGGGTATAGAGAGACCCTGTCTCTCAAAATAGTAGTAGAAGCTGGGCAGTGGTGGCACACGCTTTTAATCCCAGCACTCGGGAGGCAGAGGCAGGCAGATCTCTGTGAGTTCAAGGCCAGCCTGGGCTACAGAGCGAGATCCAGGAAAGGTGCAAAGCTGCACAGAGAAACCCGGTCTCAGAAAACCATAAATAAATGAATGAATGAATGAATGAATGAATGAATCTTTCAAAAAGGAGAAATGAAATCTGCACCAATAGCACCAATTCATGTCTCTGGCTAAGAGGCAGCTACTCTGTGTGTGTCTTTACTCGGGGGCATGGTAGACACCTCCGCACAGTGTGCACCCAGGCTTCCTCTTGTCCCCGTCTCTCTACTTGCTGACAGGAACGTATCATCCAAGTGCTCAGGTCGCAGGCCTCAGACTTCCCTCTCCTGTCCAGACTGTTAACAAAGCCTGGAAGACCTGCTGCCACCATCTCTGTCCCTCATGGTCACTGCCTTGTCGGGACTGAGGGGTGAAAGTGGTATAAAGAACCCTGCCTCACTAACCAGCTCTTTGCTTCTCCTACAGCACAGCCCATTCTTTGCTGAGCAGCTGACGGCATTCCAGGTGTGGCTCACAATGGGTGTGGAAAACAGGAGCCCCCCAGAGCAGCTGCCCATTGTCCTACAGGTCAGTCACTTCCCGACGGCCTAGACTGTCTGAGGCATCTGTCCCATGGGAGGAAAACGTGTGTCCTGGGCACACGAGGGTCTAGGCAGTAGCGGTTCCCCCACGGGAGCTGTGCTTCAGGCAGATGGCACATCAGTGCCTCACATCTGATCTGAAGTCAGGAGATGCTTACTTAGTCCCAGTGGCCTTTTCTTGGCAAAGTCATTGAATTCCCTTCTTCCTCTTGCAATTAAATATAAACTGGGATAGATCACCACACCCTCCCTCCTCCTGTTTGCGAGTCAGGAATTGATGAAATGCTGCTGCCAACGAGCGCCGATATGGTGCGGACTCTTGGCATACCACCTCCTTCTGCTGGGAAGGACATGAGGTGCAAATTTGTCCTGTGAGAAAAGGACGAGGCCACCACGCAGACCCTAACTGGGCCACAGTATCCACTCTCCTGACCAGTGCCGGAGCAGCACAGACAGGCCAGGTGCCACCAGCCTTCCCTTGGTGGGGGACCACTCAGAAACTTTAGTACCTTCTGGTGTGTCTGTCAGTCAGTGCAAACTGGTCTGGCTGTGGGGACCCATTTACTGCTTGCTGACTTGACTACTAAAATAGCAGGGGATAGGAATGTGAATAGTGGGTTTGTCGTCACAGGTCCCCAAGTTTATGTTTTATTAAATGTGTGTTTGTGGGAGAAACTGGTGAGCTGGGTTGTGACTAAGAAAAGCCAGATCAGACACTGAGGATTTGTGACTTACTCTATAAGCCAGAAAATACTATTTATCAAACGTGTATGTGGGAGGAGGAAGAAGGGGCTATGTCAGAAGCTGTGGAAGTCAGAAGGGGGTATCAACTTGGAAGGGTAGGAAGCCATCCCACATCCCTGGAGGAATACAGGACAGGCTCCCCTCCAGATGAGAGGTACAGACCTTGCCAAGGGCCAGTGATAGGGCCATCACTCTCCAAAGCACTTACCAAGTTACTTCTCTCTAGAAAACAACCATGGGTCTAATTTCCACCTGTCCAAGGACATTGGCCTTGCTTCCTTCCAAGAAGGGCTTGTGTTTGCTCATTAGGGCTGCTAACCACATTATGATGGGCAACCATCCATCTTCACTGGGCCAAATGCTCAGAACAACTGCAGCTCAAAAATCTCTCCCCATAGAAAACAGTGGACCTTCCTGCCCAGAGTCTCTCCCACAGGACAGCCAGCCTCACAGCCTCAAGGTGACTCCCCTACCCTAGAACTCAGTTTTCTCCCCATCTGTAGTCCCAGGAATCCCAGTCAGACAAAAAGAGGCAAGAAAGAAGAGTGCATATAAACGTAAACTGTAACAATAGCCTGTTCCTGCTGAAGTGGGGCCTTTAAAGAATGACGTGGGTCAAACTGGAGGTGATGTTACTGTTATTTCTTTTCTGACATTATGAAAATAATTATCACTGCTCCTCTGACATATTTCTAGATTAGTTTTAAGACTGTCCTGGGATTGCAAAGTGAGCTACAAGCTGTAGCAAATGTTTTCCAAAGTAACAACAGTTACAATAGCAGGACAAAACCTGGAGAGCTGAGGTGCCCATGTGATTCCAGGAAATGGCAGCAGCACTAGGGGCTTCTCTCAGGGTTCCTGTCAGGTCACCTGGGTCACCATACAGTGCTCTCTAACCTGCCTCTTACTGTAGCAGCACAGCAGAGTGAAGTTGGTCCTTCCTGCAGCAGGGCTGCAGAGCCAGGCATGTTAATCCAGTTCTTTGGGGTCTGGCAAACAGGCCTTTCGTAAATGGCTTTTATTGACTTTACTTTTCATGTTCCACTTACAACTCACACTCTTTCAGGGAAAGAGAAGACCTCTAGAGCCAATCTGATGCCAAAACATGGAGAAATAGTTGCAAAAAGAACATGAGCCATTTTCCATGTGATCTTTCAGGAAAATGTAAGCAGCAGGTCCTCCACCACACGCAAGGCTCCCCAACCGGGCCCCACCTGACTCAGGGGTGAGCCCTGATGAGCAAAGCTAGGAAAGGGAGAGGAAAAGACAAAGGCGAGGGGATGCGAAGGGGTTCCAGCTCCATGAAGCCCACCCTGGCCTCACTCTTGGTTACTTTCCTTGCTTTGTCCTGAAAACCTTTATTGTTGCCAAATCCTAACCAGGCTTTCCACAAGTTATCTTCCTGCGCCTTGGCAGAACTGGAGATGTTAGAAAGGGAGAAAGCATTTTATTCTAGACGGTATCGATTCTCTTCAGGTGTCTGCCACTCCCATAAGCCAGAGTGAATTTCTTCCACCCAGTAACGCAGAAGCATTAGCTGCTGGTGTGTTGGAGCACTGAGAGGTTCCATCAGGCTGTTGAGTTGCAGTCCCTGATAAACAGTAACATGCACCTGGGCCTCTCCCACCCAGCCTCAGCAGCCTTTCTGCCTTTAAAAATGAAATCAACAGAAAGGAGAGAATGTCTTTTTTCAACTGCTACTTCCTCCAACTTGTCAAGACTGACATCTGTAGCCACTGTCTGCTTTCAATAAGCAGTCCCAAAGTGTGGGCCTTTCTGGCTTTGTGTGGCTGTGCCTGGGACCCTCCATGACTGCCGTCTCCTCCTCGGGGAGGTAGGTGGGCAGAGGCACCCCAGACAGAAGAAGAAAGAAAGTCAACATCAAGCAAGAAAGGCAAGAGTGAATTTACAGGGCGGTGATTCTTTTACACGGCTGCTACAAAATCTCAAGCATTGCCAGGCGGTGGTGGCGCACGCCTTTAATCCAGCCAGGTGGATCTCTGTGAGTTCAAGGCCAGCCTGGTCTCCAAAGTGAGTTCCAGGAAAGGCGCAAAGCTACACAGAGAAACCCTGTCTCGACAAACCAAAAAAAAAAAAAAAAATATCTCAAGCATTTCACCTGGGTGTGTTTGCTGTCGGTGCGTCTTGTTTCAGATACAGTCTGAGCCTGGACGTGCGGGACTGTGTCCGGCGGCAATATGGTGGCCAAGCTGCTGCATATGTTGTCTGCCCCTGTACTCCATGATGGGCTGCCTTCCGAAGTTCCTGGGTCCCCCTGCTGGAGGGAGGTCCTTGCCCCCTAGAGCCTCAGTTTTTCTTCATGCCTCAGGCAAAAAGCCTGAGCAATGTTTGTACACCATGAAGCAAACATAGGTTGCCTTGACAGACCCGGTTTCATAGACTGACTGCCACAAATGAACAGGAACCCGTAACCTGCTCGTATCTCTGTCATTTGTGATTTCCTGTATCTGTGATAGCATGAAACAGGAGTTTGGTTTTTAAAAGATTTATATACCTGGGTATTTTGCCTGCGTGTATGTCTATATAACATGCACATTACCCACAGAAGCCAGAAGAGGATGTCAGATCTTCTGGAACTGGAGTTACAGATGGTTGTGAACCATTATGTAGGTTCTTGGAATTGAACCCAGGTCCTTTGCAAGAGCAGCTGGTGTTCTTAACTGCCAAGCCAAATCTTCAGCCCCCCACCACCACCACACACACAAACTTTCTAATTTTTTGAAGTACAAATACACACCCAAAAAAGCCAGTCTGTATTCTTAAAATAATTTTAATTCATGTTGGACTCCAGCATTTTAAAGGTATAAATCAATAAAAGAAACAGGAAACGTTCTATTTGAGGGGGAAAAAAACTAAGTAATATTTGACATTGTTCCCATAGTCTTCATTGATGATGCTTATTTTCACATAAAATAATAGTGGACAGTGTTGCCCATCAGCAGTCATGGTTATCTGATTTTGTTCCAAAGGATTGTTTGACCTTGTACTGAGCATTAATAAATCAGAGCCAAGAGATGTCAGGTACTTCACCCAGTCACATCCCAGTGAGTGCCGTGGTGCTGCCTCTTGTTAGAAGACTGAGGTAGTTAGCCAAGGGCACTGTGGAAATGTCATGCAGATGTTGCAACCTATAATTTTACTTCTCAGATTTATCCTCAGGAGAAAATAGTTGTGAAAATGTGCAGAGATGTGCAGATTAGGCTATTTGTCACCAAATTGTGATATCTAGCATTGGGGGAACTGTTTAAACAAACTGTACGTTTATACAGAGGACATACTGTGCTGCCATTGGGAGAGAGACCGCCCGCCGTGGGTGTCTAGGGAGGGGGAGTCATCCTCACCATGTATCATCATCAGTTGAGAAAGGAAGTGGGAATAGAGTGTATTGCCTGTTTAGACTCAGCTGGGCAAGGGTGTGCACAGAGAACAGTGCCACCAGTGGTGGTCCTGTTGAGCACAGTGGAATGTTCCTGTGTTCTTTGTGCAGGTGGCATGTTTTACTTGGGTAATGAAGAAGTGTTTTTTCAACCTATCTAAAGCATGAACTATACAGGCATCAGCTGAGCTACAAACAAGAACCATTGGACATGGAGACGTTGTCTTGTCAGACCCCTTCTGGGCTGCCAGCTCACATGGAACTTTCTTAGAGAGGTAGCAATCAGTGTCATTTTGTTGTGGTTCAATATCTTTCTTGCTTTTCCAGGTGCTGCTAAGCCAGGTGCACCGGCTGAGGGCCTTGGACTTGTTGGGACGCTTTTTGGACTTAGGTCCCTGGGCGGTGAGCTTGGTACGTGCCTTCTGCCTTACCTGGGGGAAGGGAGGGAAATAGTCTGTGAACTCCAAACCAGAACCAGCCAGTCATGTGAGCCAGGTTGAGTGACACTCTCCCTGGTGCTTTTGTCATTGGTCCCCCTCATTGTTAGACTTTCCAAAAGCCAGGAGCCACAGGCAGGTGGGCATATGCCTTCCATGGCCTTTTGTCCTCCCAGGAAGTCCACACCCTCACACTGTCTGCACAGTGACCTAGGCACGGTTCTGAACCATTCTCTGCTATGGAATAATACCTTTGTACACTGTGAAGATTGTTTGCTGTGATTGGTTGTAAGAGCTAGTCAGTAACAAGCATTTATATGAGCCTGTGTGGTTATTACAAGTAAAGGTTTAGGGCTAAAAAGATGGCTCAGTGGGTAAAGTGCCTGTGAGTAAGCATGCCGACCTGAGTTCAGATCCACAGCACCCCAGTAAAAGCTGGTACATTACCCTGCATCTGTAACTCCAACACTGGGGGAGGCAGAGATAGGTGGATGGGTCCCTGAAGTTATTGGCAGCCAATCTACCCTTACCAGCAGGCTTTAGTACAAGACCATCTCAGAAGATCAGGTGAGGTAGTAGAGGAAAACACCCAAACCTCTGTTGGCTTCCTCTGCACACACAAGTGTTCCAACATATAAATGTACACACACACACACACACACACACACACACACACACACACCTATTTACAATAAATTAAATAAATGAAGTTTAAACAATACTGATGAAACAATTAGACATTTTACATGAATTGGTTATTTTACATTATAACCAGTAGCTGTCCGTTGTGACACAGTGAAATTACCTACATGAGGTCAGCTACAGGTTAGCAGTCTTCAGGTTTTCATTAATTAGATATTGTCAACAGAGAGTGATCGATTGCAGGCTAGCATTGAAGGAGGAGGGAGAAAAGCCTAAAAATAGGAAGAACAATATTTGGAGGAGGAAAGAAAAACGTCTAAAGTTGGACAGAAAAATCCAACAGTGGTTCCTCCAGCATGGTCCTGAAGAGGAAAGGCCAAGAATGCTTGCAACCTGAGGAGTAAAATGAGGCAATCAGCAAGGGTGGACAGGGATCATCAGGCTCTGCTGATGCTGTCTTTTACCTCCAGGCCCTGTCGGTGGGCATCTTCCCCTATGTGCTGAAGCTGCTCCAGAGCTCAGCCCGAGAGCTGCGGCCACTCCTCGTCTTCATCTGGGCCAAAATCCTCGCTGTGGACAGTGTAAGTAACCTCCGTTCATCCCCAAGGGTAGGAAGCAAGGCTCTACCTGTGGACCCAGAGCTACCTCAGCCCACCTGACAGTAACCCCAGGTGTTAGGTGGAGCCAGCCATTCCTGTGTTTCCCTCCTGTTCTTCTGGCCGTGTACGCTTGCAGTCTTGACTGTCCCCCTTCCTAGGTCTTCTCTTGTACAGGATTGAGTAAAACTCTTCCCCAACGTCTGCCTCTGGTGACCAAAACCAGCCCTAGTCTCTACCAGTTGACGGATCACCTGTCTGTCTGTCTTCTGTGTGTCCCTGGCACCTGCACTGTGACCATACCCTAACTATTCTTAAGGCCCTTCTCTGTGTTTCTGACAAGGGCAGTGAGTGGCCCTGGACGCAGGCTGCCTCCCCACCACAGCTCTGCTTGCCACACCCTTCTTTCCCTGTTTCTAAACATGCTAGCACTGGCCCCAGAGCTCAGCCCGCCACCCGTCCTGTCTGTCCCCATCCTGCCTGTAGCCCTGGATGGACCATTAATGGTCCCTTCTTTACAGGTGACTTCCTAGCCCCAACACTTGGCAGTTGTATCATCCATAGCTCCTTACATCTTCTAGCCCTACAGCCATTTGTCTTCTCCACAAAAATTTGGTGCTAAGGTCTGTAGGTGGCAAAGAGGTTAGCTGTCCCTGTCCTTGACCTCAGAAGGGACTACCCTTAGGGAACACAGACACAGACAGCTAAAAATAAACACCTTGTAGGAGCAGGAGTGACATGAAGTGAGTAGTCAGCCCAGGGAGTCGGGGTGCTGTGGCAGGGCTGGAGGCTGGCACTGGAAGCAAGCAGAGGATGGTGGGGAGGGCAGGGGTGAACCTCCGGCCGTCTTGCGCTGGCTGTGGGGCAGAAAACTGTAGGAACTAAACTCTGCTTTGTGACATGGGTCCAGTGTGAGTAGCTCATAGGAAGAGGTGACAGGAAAGAAGGCTCTCCCTGAAGGAGAGGGTTTGAGGTGGGTGCAGGGGATGGGCCATGAGGAGAGCCCATTCCCAGCTCCACCAGCAGTCAGGAGAGGCAGCATCTCATTCGAACCCTACTAGTCCACCTGGTGATAGAGCAGTAGCACAAGACAGGCTACCCTGAGCGATCGGGATTTGTCCCAGCTAATGGCCATAGGCTGTGAGATAGATCCTTGGGTGCAAATGTGGAGCAGGTGCAGGGTACTCCAGGCAAACTCAGAGCAGGTTCCAGATGTGTTGGCATCAAAGATGAATGCCACCCTCTGCAGGGTTGTAGATGACTAGGGAAGTGTCTAGGGAAGGCCTTCATGGTTTCAGTGTGCACTCCAGAAGGGGCACACTCTGATTCCCAGATGAGGTTGGAACCAGCTTGGCATGAGGAGTAAATGGCACTGATATGTATTCAGGCTGCTTGAGGGGCTGGCAGGTGAGGAGGGAGATGAAGAGGCATTAGCAGTCATCAGCTTTGCTTGTCTGCTTGCTTTTGAGACAGTCTAGAACAGATCTGTGGGTTGAGACCCCTGGGGGGCGTGTTGAACAACCCCTTCACAGAGGTCACCTGAGACCATCGGAAAACACAGGTATTTACATTATGATTCATAACAGTAGCAAAATTACAGTTAGGAAGTAGCAACAAAAATAATTTTATGCTTGGGGGTCACCACAACATGAGGAACTGTGTAAAATGGTCGCAGCATTAAGAACGTTGAAAACCACCGGTCTAGAAGAGTCAAGTCCATTTCTAGCTAGGTTCCAGCCAGCTTCTATCTATATCATCATGGGTGTATGCATGTGTACAACACTGCACAAGGATTGTGTAGGAAGAATCCATGTTCTTGCATCAGCCTCATGAAATGAATGGGACTTTGCAGCTCAAAGAAGAAAATACAAGAGTGAGTGGGTCATGTTTCTGACTTGTGACAAGCAGAGTGTGATGGCCTGAGGCTGAGTCTGGTTCTAATTGTGAGGCAGGAAGACAAAGTCTCTGCAGGTCAGGGAATTGAGGTCATGGTCTGGCAATGTTACAGGCTGTTCTTTTACCTATGAGGCAGTGGAGAATAGAATCCTTGAATTCCCGATCCTCCTGCCTCTGTCTCCCAGTGCTGGGATTATAGGTGTGTTCAGTGATGGGAGTAGAACGCGGGGTTTCATGCATGCTAGGAAGGCATTCTACTAATTGAGCCACATCCCCAGCCGCTCCCTGGTCACCAAAGTTGAGACCCAGGCTCCTCCTTGTTCTCTGTTACTGTGCCATGTTATATATGCTCTACTGAGGTTGTCCATGGTCCACCCTCTACCCTGGACCTTGTTCAGCCATATTCTTTGTGCCCCTTTTCCCCAGCCACCAGCTGGCCTGGAGACTGTAAGTGCTACATCCCACACTGTACCTTCTGTCTGTCCTGCCAGCATGCCACTCCACACATGCCACTCTCTCTTCACTCCTTCAGCCCAGACCTTTCTAACTACAGATCCCCTGGGCACGTGCTCAGCCCCTCCCACAGTCAACTTCAGACTCAGCTAGACACTATACTGGCCCTGGTGCTCATCTTCGTGAACAAGTGCTCATGGACAGCTTCAGTGTGGCGCAGGCTGTATGAGGGAGTTTTCCTTAAGGAAATCACACTTCTATCACAGTGCCTTCTCCATTGCCTATTCTCTGTGTAGTTGAGCCTTGGAATTTTACTGCTGTTTGCTTCCTCACCTTGTGCAGCAAACAGTTGATTACTTATCAGTCTCTCAGATCGTCTCCATAGACCATCAGCCAGCCTGGTACATCTCCTCTAATCACAGGTCTCTGGTTTTTCTGGGCTGTGGCCTAGCTGGGACCCCAGAGCACTGCTGAACAGTTGCCATGCTGTTGCTGAGACACGCCTCCCACCTTGGCTCCTCCAGGGATGAACTTGACTCTTGTGGCCTCGTGTTCTGCACCTGGCTGACTGGTGCATGCTGCTCCTGTATGCTCTGTAATAACAGATATTACAGATTTCAACCACGTAGTCACCTTGTTAGGGTAACTTGGCCACAGCACTGGGTGTAGGAGTTAATGGACCGAGGTGAACCCTGCTGCCCATTTGTTTGAGCACCCCCTCACTCTCCTGGGCTGTCCACCTCCAGCAGCAAAATTTTAAACACCAGGACCATGACCTGGAAAGATCTTTTGTGAATTTCAGTCAAGTGGGGTCCCTCAGGGAACAGTTTACCAACGTCATTTTTGTCTTGCCTGTGTCACTGAAGTATGTGCTTGATAAACCGGAAGCTTGTTTTTGTGGCTCACAGAGCTCATACTTTTTGATTATTTCTATTTTACCTTTATTCAGATTCACTGAAGGGCCAAGTTACATAAACAAAAGGCTTTTCTCAGGAACTCACTTTTAAATGGCTTCTCTTCTACCCCATAATCTTCATCCTCTATGTCAACATGTTTAGAATTGGCAGTATTACTTGGTGTCTGGCTGTGAAGCCACATGGAAAGGCTTCTGGGAGTCTGCCATGGGGCAAAGCCAGGGCAAAGGAACAAGGGCCGAAATGATCACAGCATGGGTCTGTGACTGTGGGCACCAAGCTTCAGGTCTGTAGTTCAGACTCTGAGTGAGACATAGAGTTTGGCCCTCTCTAGCCACTCTGCTAGTGCTGCATGAACACATGGGAACCAATGTAGTCACCATAGTTATCAGTTTGGGTTGTTGTAATTGTTTTCAGTATTTTTCTGCCTAAAGATAAGTGAATACACCTACATGTGAAGTCTTAGGAGGAGTTGAATTTGAAAGCAGGTAGCAGTGTCTTAACAGTGCTTCCCATGATATGGTCACTGAAGTTATAGTTGCCCACCATGTTCCAGTGGGTGGAGAATCATGTTTCAGCTACTCTCAGTTCCTACCTATCTCCTGGACACATTGGTTTCTTATGCTCCAGGGGCTGCACTCAGCTGTGAGCACAAACGCTACAACATTCTGAGCAAACCCGCATCCTCGATTCGCATTTGCAACATGCTGAAGGCTGTGTGCATGATACCAGTGCTTAGCTGGAAATGCCCTTGCCTGCCGTGTTCTTGTAACTGCCTGCAGGCGCCAGAGGCCATCCTGTGAGTTAATTTCCTAACCTGTTCAACAGCAAGTCATCTTGCTGAGGGACGTTCTGAAATGTTTCCGGTTGAAACTGAGCCTAATTTCCTTCTTTTAATGATCTTGGCCATAATTCCCAGAGACAAAAAAATTCCATGTAGGCTTAAGCAGCCACTCCTCTGCTCCTCACATCTGGCCTTGCCATCTAATTGCCTCCCTGCCAAGCTCAAAGTGCCCCAGGTAATTCCAAGTTTGCCACTGTGAGGGTCCATAGTACATGGCACTCTACAGATGAAGTGACCTCTGGACCATTAGTACATCATAGTCTACGGATGAGATGCCCTATGGTCTATAACACACAGCACTCTACAGATGAGGTAACCTCTGGGCCATTAGTACATCATGGTCTACAGATGAGATGCCCTATGGTTTATAACACACAGCACTCTACAGATGAGGTAACCTATGGCCTATAACATAGGATTCTACAGATATGGTATCCTATAATAGAGACAAGCCTGTTACCACTGCTCCATCATTGTTATGCTGCAGCCACCCAGTTTTCTGGCATGCTTTGGAGGTCTGAGAAGGACAATGCCTGCTCAGGCTAGACTCTGCTAAAGGCACTTCAGGATTCTTCTCTCCCTAGTAATCTGAGGAACACTACTGTGTGCCACTCTCCTAGAGGGTCTTGGAGGACCCAAGCAAAGAGCAAGAGTTATCCAGCCCTTAAGGTGGATTTGGAGCTGGCTAGATGGATGCTCTTCAAAAAGCCCAAGTTTTCAGTTCCCCACACCCATGTCACAGAGCTCACAACCACCTATAACTCCAGCTCCAAGGGGTCATATATGCATATGGCCTCCCACATACATATGGTGATTATGTGTGTGTGCACAGACACATAATACAACTCTTGAAAAAAAATGTGGGCAGAAGAAAAGCAGGCGATCCTGTGAACAATATAAAGAGGGGCAGTGCATATTACAGGAACTCTCACCTGAGACAACTGGCTCAGGACAGGGAGTACCTCCTTAGAGTCCTCTTGTTCTCTGAGGATGTTGCTTTCAGAGTCGACCTTCCAGAGTTACTCCCTGTGCCTTGTTACACTACCTTTAACACTGTTGTCAAATGACCAGACAGGTGAGAGGAAGTAAGACCTATAATGAGAAGAAAATCGATCCATGGAACTCTGTTCAGAGCTGTTGCAGATGTCAGGCCTGGCAGACAAGCACATGGGACAGAGGCAGGCATCTGTTCCACACATCAGAAGAGTTACCAGACAAAGGTCTGGGGATGAAAACAACAGCCTGTGACAGGAGAGACACATTGGGGTGGTCAGCAGTGAATTCAACCTCACGGGAGACCATGGGAATGGGGTTACATGAGAAGGGAAAGTTCTGGGAATTCAAGGAGTGTTATGGAGCCATGCAGCAACTGCAAAAGGTTCCACATGTCATATTTGGCCCCTTGAAGGACATAGAAATATTTGAAGAAGTAGTTACTGAAAGTTTTTTCATTTACAATGAAAACTATAAACCACAAATCCAGGAAGCTCAGCACACCGCAGCCGCAAGAAATGACAAATGGCTACAGCAGTGCAGCCAGGAGGAAAAGCAACAGGTGGGCAAAGTTTAGGACCGTAGCAGACTTCAGGGCCATGGTGTGAGAGTGGGAGAAGCTGATGGGGCAACATCCTCTGAGCTCCAAAGAAAACTGTCAGCTTGGTGTCTCAAGGATGGAGGCAAACCAAAGATGTAAAGGCACACGGAGAAGATCCCTACCACCAGACTGAAGCATGATGGCAGTGGGAAGCTCTGGGTCAGTGAGTGCTGTGTGGATGCCTGGCGTTCCTTCCCTTGACATTGAAATCTCATTTAGAAAGATAATTGTCTGAACATTCATGGTAGGTGTATCCTGGAAATTACAGCATCTGGAAGCAGAATTCCTGGTGACTGCATGTGGTGGGAGAAGAGAGGTCAGAGCAGCCCTCTTACTTGGCTCTCATACCTGAAGTGGTCTGTGTCACCGGCATACTGACTCCTATACCTGAAGTGGTCTGCGTCACCAGCATATTGACTCCTGTACCTGAAGTGGTCTGCGTCACCAGCATATTGACTCCTATACCTGAAGTGGTCTGTGCCACCAGCATATTGACTCCTATACCTGAAGTGGTCTGTGTCACCTGCATATTGACTCCTATACCTGAAGTGGTCTGTGCCACCAGCATATCGACTCCTATACTTGAAGTGGTCTGTGTCACCAGCATATTGACTCCTAAAGGTGTTGAACTGGGCTCGTCCAGGGGTTGAGGCCCTGGGCTAGATTTCTATCACCCTAAAAAGAAGAAACATAACATTCCATAAATAACCCTTTAGACACCACAGGAATTAAAGACAGCTGTCTTAGTTAGGGTTACTGTTACTGTGATGAAACACCATGACCAAAAGCAAGATGTGGGGGGAAAGAGTTTAATTGGCTTACACTTCCATATCACTGTTCATCACTGAAGGAAGTCAGGGCAGGAACTTGGAGGCAAGAGCTGCCTGCTTTTTGTTTTTGTTTTTGTTTTTTGAGACAGGGTTTCTCCGTGTAGTTTTGGTGCCTGTCCTGGGTCGCTCTCTGTAGACCAGGCTGGCCTTGAACTCACAGAGATCCGCCAGGCTCTGCCTCCCAAGTGCTGGGATTAAAGGTGTGCGCCACCGCCACTCGGCTCTGCCTGCTTTCTTATAGAACCCAGAACCACCGACTCAGGGATGGCCCTCCTCTATCAATCACTAATTAAGAAAAATGCCCTACAGGCTTGCCCACAGCTGATCTTATGGAGACATTTCCTTAATTGAGGTTCCCTCCTCTCAGATGACTTTAGCTTGTGTCCAGTTAACATAAAACTATCCAGCACAACAGCCCAGGGAAGATAATATGAAATCTTATGCACACATACATAGTACCAAGAAAGGAAGGGAAGATAATGATCAAAAATTCAGGGAAAGGTGAGCTGTGCTAGATCAGTAACTAAGACATGCACAAGCTAAACACCACAGTTAAAGCAAAGGAGAAGTGCATGGCTAAATCCGATTTTCAGCATAATTGGATTAAGAAATGCCTAGAGCCAGGAGTGGAGTCAAACGATGTTAATCCCAGCACTTGAAAGGCAGAGGCAGGTAGATCTCTGTCTATATACCTAGTTCCAGGACAGCCAGTGCCTTCTCAAACAACAACAAAAGAAATGCCTAGGACAGTGGTGAGGCACATGTTTGTATCTTCAAAGATGTTTCTAGAAAGAAGAAACTGGGAGAGAAAAGCCTGCCTTTAATGTGGGCTGCAGTATGCTCTAGAGGAGTCCTAGACTAAAAACAAGGGTGAGGAGAAAGCCAGCTGAGCTCTCTCCTTCCCTCCAAGCAGCACAGCCTTCCCCTCCACAGTGGGCTGCCCTAGCCAGCCAGATCCCTTGGCCTCCCTTTGGCTGCACATCACAGCAATGAGAAAAGTAACCAGTGCAGGAGGAATGTTCAGGTCAGGTTAAAAGTAAGGAAAAACTGTGTGCTGCCCACAGAAGAATATATTTTCAATAAAAAGGCACAAATAGGTTGAAAGTAACAGCTAGGAAAGGTTATGCCAGTCTGCCATGGAGCCAAAGAAGGCTGCTGGGCAGGGTCGTAGCCAGGGTGTTGTGTGGTAACAAAAGCCCTCTAATGCCAGAGGAGGGCCCATGGAGCAGACTTAGGGGTAGGAGTGTAGCTCCCTGACAGAGCCAGAATTACAGTTGGAGACTTGGGAGTGTTGACTGGATAATCAACAGAATAAGTGGAGGAGAGATGTAACACATGAGGGTGTGCATTCTTCTCAAGTGGTAGGCCACCTCCCAGGCTGAGCACACGCTACAGCCAGTTAGAGGTACTCAATCACAGTGTGCTCTGCAACTGCAATGGATGACACTCTAAATCAGTGTGTGTGTTCATTGTGTACATGTGTGCACAAACATGTAGAGGTCATATGTCGACTTCAGGTATTTTTTCCATCACTGTCATTTCTCACTAAACCTGAAACTCACCGATGGGCTGTACTAGCTAGCGAGCCCTCAGAATCCTCTAGTCTCTGTCCCTCCTCACATATGTCCAGTGTGTGCGGGGGTGACACATGCACAGTGCCACACTCAGACGGCTGTGTGGGTGCTGGGGTCTGGAGTCAGGTCCTCATGCTTGGGGAGCAGCAAGCACTGTGACAGGCTCTGTCCCCAGGTGAACACCCGAGTAGAGGACGTGTAACATGGGTTATAGTTGTAAATAACACACCTACCTAAAGTGTTGTGAATGTATGCATAGTTTAATGTACTGCAGTCATAGCTGTGTGAACCTTTATATTAAAACATGAAGTACAATTTTAATAAGCTTTTCAGAAAGGAAGGGTTTTTTTGTTTGTTTTTTGATGCTAGGTCTCACTAGGTAGCCCTGGCTGGCCTGGGACTCACTATATAGCCCAAGCTGCCCTCAGAAAGAGGAAGTCTCTAAAAAATTTTCTTCATCCAATAAAACCTGAATAGTCTTGGAACCCAGCTTCCACCTGGGACGCTAGTGAAAGAAAAGCGTGGGGGAAAGGGAGAGAGAAGACAGGGAGAGACAGTCCACTGAGGAAGCGGCCGACTCCTGTGGAGAAGCGCATTGATAAAACTGGGGAGCCGTCACCCAGAGGGGAGGAGACACAGAAAGAAGGGTCTGGACTCTGGAACGGCAGGCAATAGCACTGATGGTTCTAAAAGGATGGGAGGTAAATATTGTGAGTGACCTTGACAGACAGGCTTGTTCCCTACTGAAACAGGCGACCTCGGCAGCTCTGTATCTGTTAAAGAGCACCACAAGTCCAGATGGTTTCCATGGAGAATTCTTCCAAACATTAAGGAAGAGGCATATGGGTAGCAGCACACCCATTTCTGTATTGCTTCGTGAGATAAGTAACGCAGTGGTACCAAAATACAAACAGCACAAGAGAACTATAGACCTCATGAATACAGATACAAAAACCTAAGTGGAAAATTTCAGATCAGCATCAGCATGCAGGCTGGGGATGCAGCTCAGTTGCTAAAGTGCTGACTGTGGAAGCATGGCGACATGGATTTGATCCCGGCCCCACATAAAGCCTGAGTGCATCTGTAGTTTCAGCACCAAGGGGCAGACAGGTAAATCCCTGGAGCTCTGTCCAACCAGTCTAGCCAGGTAGTGAGCTCCAGGCTCAATGAGAGGCTGTCTCTCCAAGAAAGGGCGCGGGGTGGAATGTCCAAGGAAGACACCTGCCTTCCACATTCACTGTCATGCACATACCCCTCCCCCCCCCCCCCCCCCCCGTAAATAAATAATACATCACGACTAGTAGATTTTCTTTCAGGATTGTAAAGGTGTTTAACTTGATAATCTAAAATAGTGGTTCTCAGCCTGTGGGTCATGACCCCTTTGCGGTCTCATTTCCTGTATCCTGCAAATCAGATATTTACATTATGATTCATAACAGTAGCTTATTACAGCTATGAAGAAGCAACAAAATAATTGTATGGTTGGGGGTCACCACAACATGAAGAACTGTATTAAAGATCACAGCATTAGGAAGATTGAGAACCACTGATCTAGAATCAACTAGGAAGAGAGTCTCGGTGAGGGACTGTCTAGACCAGGTTGGCTTGTGGGCATGTCTTGATTACATTAGTTGATGTGGAACAGCACAGCCCACTCTGTGCAACACCATTTCTGGAGTTGGGTCCTGTACTGTGTAAGAATAGAGAAAATGAACTGAGTAATAAGCTTGCACGCATTCATTCTCTCTCTGCTCCTGATTGTAATGTGATTAGCTGCTTCAATTCCTACCTTGCTCCACCCCCACCTCTACCCTCCCGTGATGGACTGTAACCCAGAATTGTAAACCAAACAAAATCCTTTCCCGTAAATTGCTTCTGTCAGGGTGTTTCATCACAGCAACAGGAATGAAACTAAGACAGCAATTACAAGTAAATGGACTGACCATATCAACAAAAGAAGGAAGTCATGTACTCTCAATACTCAGGGGAAATTTTGAATCGGTTCCCAGCACCTACATCAGGTGGCTCACTAACATCTTTAACTCCACCTCCTGAGGATGAGATACCCTCTTCTGGCCTCCAAGGGCACAAGCACACGCAGACACATAAGTAAATAATTTTTAAAAAGTTTACCTGGGCTGTGGTGGCTCATGCCTTTTTAATCAAAGCACTATAGAGGCAGAGGCAGGCAGATCTCTGAGTTCAAGGCCAGCCTGATCTACAGAGTTCCAGGGCAGCCAGGGCTACACAGAGAAACCCTGTCTTTAAAAAAAAAATTTTAATACATAAAATGATAAAGGAGAAAAGAATAGAAACTAGTAATGGAGGGGAACCTTCTTGACTGACAAGCCCCACATGTAAGAAATTTACAGCCACCATGGCCCATCATAAGGAAAGACCAATGCTGAGCTCAGAAATAGGACCAGGGCACCCACTCTCACTTCCTGACTTCATTATTGCACTGGAAATTCTCAATTATACAAAGCAAGAAGAAAAAGCCCTCTGGGTAGAACAGGAGAAGGTATTACTGACTGTCTTTGTTCAAACAGTGTGTTATAATCTGATTGAGTCTATTTTTAAACTTCAACAGAACTTATAAGACTATTACAAGTCTGTTGGTTATAAGATTAATATACAGAAAAAATCAATTTATGTCTTAATATTATTATTCAACAATTAGAAGTTGAAATTAAAATAAAGATGTCATATGAAATAACAGCCAAATTCTGACAAAAGATCATAAAAGATATTCATCAAACTCTACAAATCCTTGTGACAAGGAATCAGGAAACACCTCAGTCAACAGAAGACAGTTCGTGTCCAAGACCCTGACTCCAAAGTCCAGGTGGAGATGGGCAGAGGACCACACTGACCGGAACAACCTTGGAATAGACCAAAGCTTCCCCTCAATGACCGGAACAACCTTGGAATAGACCAAAGCTTCTGTATTTCTGTAAACGACTCAACTTCAAGACTTGCTTTAGGGCTGGAGAAATGGCTCAGAGGTTAAGAGCACTGGCTGCTCTTCCAGAGGTCCTGAGTTCAATTCCCAGCAACCACATGGTGGCTCACAACCATCTCTAATGAGATCTGGTGCCCTCTTCTGGCCAGCAGGGACACATGCAGGCAGAACACTGCATACATAATAAATAAATAAATATTAAAAAAATAAAAAAATAAAATAAATAAAATAAAGAAATTCTATTAAAAAAAAAAAAGACTTGCTTTAAATCCACAGTACTAAAAACCTAAGATGGCATCAAAGTGGACTGACAATGGCATAGAGTAAAGCCAGCAAGTACACCCACACACAGAAGAGAGGATTGGTGTTCAACAAAGGCTCAAAACAGGCTGATGGAGAACAAGTTGTCTTCTCAACAATTGAGCGGTTGGGACAGTTGGACATCCATGTGCTGAAAAGTGAACCATATTAAACAGTTACACCAAAATGGATCCTAAGTGTAAAACTCAATAATATAAAACTTCTAGAAGAATGCATAGGAGAAAACTTGTGACAACTGGTAAAGCTGAGATATTTCACACAAGACCACAAAGTAACTTCGTGCATGGTCCTCATGGAGATGGAAGTGTCTTCTGTCTGCAGACAACATTAACATGGACAGACAGGCCATGAGTGAGAAAAATAGTTCCAAATCGTGCGTCTGCATAGAAGAAAACCTTTAAGGTCAGAGGACAGCTTGCAGGCTTTTGTTTTCTCTATCATGTTAGTTGCAGAGCTCAAACTCAAGTTACCAGGCTTGGCACCAAGAGCTCATGTCCAGCAGCTCCACTCTGAGTTCTCGTTTGTCACACAAAGACTTATATCATGAATATTTTTGGTAGCTTTCTTGGGGTTGGGGGCTGGCCTTGAGATCATGGCAGTCCTCAGCCTCTCAAGTACTACAGCTGTAGCTACAGGAGCAGGCCAGCACATCTAGCTCTGAATGGCTTTGTCTTAATAGTTTGATATTGGAAGTAGCCTAAATGGACACTAACAGGCATACATGCTAATCAGAGATTTAAAAACACAAAAACACATGCTCACCCTAACATAACCATGTCACTTGAAAGACACCGGTAATAGAGCTGTGTGCTGTATGGCTGCTTGTGTTTACAGTTGCAGAAGATGAATCCTTGTCTGTAGGCAGGAAAGGCAGATCAGTGGCTACGTGAGGGCAGGGGAAGGACGTGAACCTGCAAGGGGCTAGATTCAGCCTTGATGGTGGTGATGGCTTCACAGTATGAATGCGCCCTGGGTTTTTGGTTCTGAGCCTTAAGTCTGTGCCATGTCATGTGCACCCTGTACCCCGAGTGGTATAGCTAAAGATTTGGATTTTGGTCATTCGGCAACCCTGTATTGTTTCCTCCTCAATTTTCAAACAAAAAGTGGGCTTGCTTCAGACACATCTGTAAGGCAACCTAACACTGCCCTGGAATTTATACTAGACCAGAGACTGTGACACACGGTTGAATATGACTACTGTCACTGAGAAAATCACTGAGTTAGGAAGAAAATGTCCTTTTCACTAAGAATATTTCTGTTGGGGGTTGCACATATATGCAGAAGCCAGAGGTCAATGTTAGGTTAATGTTAGGGTTAGAGTTAGGCCAGTATCCCCACACTGTTACATGTGTTCTACTATCCCCCCATCCGCTAAGGGCTCCTTCGCTCCTCATCTTGAGGGTCCTTTCTCGTTTCCTGACACTCCAGATTAAACACACAACCCTAAAAATCTGAAGCTAAGATCCACATGTGAGAGAAGACATGCCTGCTTGGTTTTAATAAGCTCCCCAAGTTGTTATCATCTGTCTCTACTAATTAACAAGAATAAGGGAGGGAGGCGGTTAATTAAGGACTGGTGTAAGCTGGGTTCCAGCTAATTGAGGTTTTTTTTCATAGACAGAATTAATGTGCAATTCAGGCAGACCTTCCAAATTATAGTTAATAAAGTTTTATTTATAGTACCACTGGGGAACATCAAGGGCACAATGTCAAGGAATGTGGGAAAACACTCTGAGTTGGTATTGGTGGGATAATCCAAAGTCAGGCATCCGAAGAGGTTTACCCTGTGTGCACACTGCACAGTCCTCAGGAAGGGCTTCCATGGAAAAAGACAGCCAGGAAAGAAGCAGGATTTTTCCTTTCTTCAGTCCTTTGACCTGTGTGTCCTTTGCAGTCTCCAAATGTCTGCTGTTTCCTCTGCAAACTGTGATTTTTCTCCAAATTTGATCAGGTACTCAGCTTCACCACCTCCCTTTCTCCACATTTCCCTCTTCACTTAGACAAAGCTCAATTGGGAGAGAGCTCAGGGATCAGCTTTCTCCCTGTTAGTTGTTGCCCCGTGTCCCAAGTTCTGGCACTGTGGAGTGTCCCTCTGGGGGACTGTCCTGGGAAGAATGTGGACTCTCTCCTCCTGAGCCCGCTTCTGCGTCCAAACACCTGTGTTTCCTGTCTGTTAAGCTTTGCTTGGGGGGATGGCTCTAGATTTTTAGAAACCTGAGATGATAGTGGATTCTGTTCCCCAGTTTCCTCCATTAGGGGCTTCTTAGTGGACATTTGTCACAGTGGGACCTGTGTAGGTGCCTTACCACAAACTGCACCATCCAGGCACGCATCTCACTTCAGGGCTTCTCTGTCCAGACCCCATGTGGGGACTCCCCTTGTGGGAAGGTTCGCCTCCTCGACACCCTACCCCATCTCTCCTTCAGCCCTCTTCACCTCTTGATGGCTGGGGCAGCATGAGGGGTGCTGCTCAGGTCTACACCTCCTGCTAGGTTTTGCTGCATGTTTTTCTCAGGACTCATAGTGACAGGCTTGGGGTGGAAGACAGATGAGTGCCCTTTTCACACGTGCCTTGCTCTTGGTGTTAGCAGGTTTCTCCCTTCAGAGTCACGGCTCGCCCAGCCCCAGCTTTGCTGTGCTCATGAAAGCAGTTTGGGTATGTGCTGGGCTTTGCTACAAACATTGCTTTGTTTCTTTATTCACTTCCATTTTGTTTAGGAGCTGAATATGGGTTTGTTTTTCATGTGTGGGTGTGGAGGGGTTGTTTGTTTTCATTATTTGTTTAGGCTTTGTATTAGTTCCTTCTCTGTGGCTGTGATCAAACACCAGGGCCGAAGGTGACTAATGGATGAAGAGTTCATTCTGACTCACCCTCCTTCACAGCTTCAGCCATAAAACACGGATCAGAGACAGCAAGGCCATAAACTCTAGACCCACCCCAATGACATACTTCCTCCCCCTCCAAGGCTCTACCTCCTAAAGGTTCTATGGCCTCTCCAGACAGCACCACCAACCAGGGACCAAGTGTTCGAATACATGAGCATTGGACATTTCTCATTCAGACCACCAGGCTTCTTTTGTACGCCTCTGTGTTTGAGGTGAATTTAGTTTTATACTTCTGAGTTTTTCTAATCTCCCTTTACCATGAGGAAGCCATGTTCCTAGAAGCTACCTTCATGCTGGCTGTCTTCTAGCTGTGACTGGGCAGAGGAAAGATGTGTCCCCCTTGATGTCACTGACTTCACAGTCACAGCTGGTGGACAGTCAGGAACCAACTCTACAGATTGACTTCTTACCTCCACAGGAGTGCCATGGCATATGTGCACAGGACGACGATGATGATGATGATGATGATGATGATGATGATGATGATATGATTTTATTATTGAAACTAGGCATGTGTTTAATCCCAGTACTCAAGAGGCAGAAGGGGGCAGGGGTCTGAGTTCAAGGCCAGCCTGGTCTACATAGCAAGTTCCAAGCCAGCCAGGGCTGCATAACAAAATTCAGGAAAATTCAGAAAAAAAAAAAAGAGAGAGATCTTGACCTCAGCAGCAGGTAGGTAACATAGCTCTGTGGGGCCCTTGGTGACAGTGTAAGGTCTACATACATAACAGAAGTCATTCAAGGTGTTGGAGTAAATTCTAGGGAGCAAGTGCATTCCAGCCCCAGTTCTGTGTGTAGTGGTGTAAGTTTATGTCTAGGAAACCCAAAGGGTCTATTAATGCTAATAAAATAACTTAGTGAGGTAGAAGGAGTATTCTACAGAAGCTGAAGTAACAACCGTTAGGTTAGATGGGAAAGAGCAGCCTGTGTGTGGTAGGATCATAAATCCAGGAATAATCTAACCTGAGATGGGAAAAGCTGTCACAAACAACACCTTAAAGCATTCCTGAGAGACACAAAATCAACTTCCGCAAATAAAAACATACCCTGCTCTCTTACAGAGGATTCCATGTCATAAACACGTCAGTGCTCTCTCAGTTAATTTATAACTTTAATATGATCCCAGTAAAATTACCAACGGGCTCTTTTTCTGGAAGTAGACAAACGCATTCTCAGCTTCAAGTGGAGAGATGAGTAAGAAGAGGCAGGGAATCCTGGACAGGAAGAAGAGTGATAGAGACCCTGTCCTCCCAGAGACCATAGTTAACCATGAAGCTTCAGTGATGAAGAATGGGTTGTATCAGACCTCACCATAGGCCCAAAGGCATCCAGAGACCTAAACCATCATTTAGAATAAACATGCCTGCCTTCCTTTTTTTTACCAAAAAAAAGAAGAAGAAGAAGAAGAAGAAGAAGAAGAAGAAGAAGAAGAAGAAACAAGGTTTCTCTGTGTAGCCCTGGCTGTCCTGGAACTCCCTCTGTAGACCAGGCTGGTCTTAAACTTCCTGCCTCGGCCTCCTGGGTGCTAGGATTAAAGCCATGTGCCACCACACGTTTCCTTCTGTTCAGTTGAGTATTCAAGGTGTTCTATTACAGTGACAGAAAGCTGAGTGACAAGAGATTAATTGGCTTGAACAGTAGGTAGGACTCAGGTTAAAGAGATACCTTCTTTAACACAACAAACCCCTAGATGTGTTAGAAGAGAAGCCAGGCAAATTCTCTTTTAACATGGAGGTGATTGACCTGTTTAAACTACAGTTCCAAATTTAGATGTCTTTGGAAAGAAACTTACTTGAGTACAAATAAATTTTAGAGAAATATTTAAACCTATGCCACAGGTAAAAGAATGGGTTCCCTCACGCACAAAGGGCTCCAAGAATCCAGAGACAGGTGGTCAAACTGAGAGCAGCAGTTTGCTGGCAGGTCCATACAGGGGCTGGAGAGGTAGTTCAGTGGTTAGAGTACTTATTGTTCTTACAGAGGACCTGGGTTCAGTTCCCAGGACTCACATGGCAGCTCACAACCTTCTGTAACTTCAGTCCCAGGGGATCTGACATCCTGTTCTCTTCTTCTGGCCTTCTCAAGCACTGCACATACATGGTCATGCATGAAGTATGACCCATACATAAAATAAATCTTTTTTAAAAAGTTGATGCAAACGGTTGTTGACAATGTGAGGTTGCTGTTTCTAAGTGCCCAGTGAGGCTGCTTATACAATAACTTTTTTTTTTTTTTGCCTGCATGTGTGTCTGTGTGAAGGTGTCAGTTCTTGGAGTTACAGACAGTTGTTAGCTGCCATATGGGTGCTGGGAATTGAACCCGGGTCCTCCGGAAGAGCAGTCAGTGCTCTTAACCACTGAGCCATCTCTCCAGCCCCATAATAACTTTTTTTTTTTTTTTTTTTTTTGCTTATGAAATAGGCCAGAGTTGAAGCATCTCACAAGATGCTGTGCTGCAAAAAGTGCCAAGTGGTATAAACTTCAGAACTAAGACACTTCCCTTTGATCTACAGTCTACCTTGGGAATTCACACCATAGCTCTGCAAACTGACACAGGAAATAACTTACTAGACATTCATTGTAACATTGTTTGATGAGAGATGGCTCAGCTGGGCAGTCCAGGCATCCATAGGCGGCTGGTTAAGTCCACAGCACTAAGGGTGCCTGCGGGGATACTGTCAGGAACTGTAAAAAGAGCAAGGAGCCCTCCATGAGAAAAGTAAAGGTGTGGGATCAGATTATCACACTGTACCCTATAGATACAGCAAGAGACAGCCAAGGAAGGAGTCCCTTTGGGGACCTCCACTTGGGTAAAGCCAAGTCCTTGACTTTGTCATAGAAAAGGATTTCAGGATGGGCCAGTGTGAAACAGAGCTGGGCTTATTTAAAAGACATTTTAACATATATTTAAGTACCAGTTTAGTAGGAAGAAAGGCAATCAGGGAATTAATATGACACCCCCGAGAACATGTTTGAGGGCTTCTCAGAGTCCTACCTATATGTCTCAGCAGTAGCCAACCTACAACTCAAAGGGTTGCTGAGAAGCCTCCATGTCTTTGTTTTCATTTTTGATGAGCGAGATGGTACACTCCAAAGGTGCCTTGGGTAGGGTTGTAATCGGACAAGATAAAGCCATAGGTCACAAGGTTGCACAAGAGGGTTAAGGTGGAGCTTTGGTTGTAAGTGGGGTTTCTTGTGAGGCTCCTAGAACACTGTGAGTTTCCAACTAGGAAGGGAGAAGTCCATATGATGCTTAGCCTTCAGCAGGACCTACTGCCATTTTAACATTCCTACAAGTGGCTCTGTAACAGGGATCTTGCCCTGTGTGGCAACCTGAGCAGCAGATGCTGAGAACCAAGCAGAGTTCTTGATGCCCTGCTGGCAGAGGCCTCAGGGAGCACCCCTTTCCCTTGCCGCAGCTTCACAATTTTCCTTGCCTGTCCTGCATCATGTAGCAATAAAAATTTTATAAAGAAAAACAAAAACAAAACCCAGGCATCTTGTCATGTTAGACCTTTTGGTTTGGGGAAATTAGCTGAGTGTGTAAATTCATATTTGCTTATGTGTCTGTAACAAAAATGCATGTGAGAAACAAACAGAAGAGTGAGCACACAGCGTGGCAGGGGAGCCTTTGTTTCCATAGAATTTTGGTTTTTCAACCTTGATGGATTTTATGATGGGGGGCAGGTACAAATACAGAAGTGTGGAGGAAGGGGCCCAACACGTGCCTTTCACATCCATACTAGGCACAGCATCGTGGTCCCTCCTCCTCTTGAGGGTTACCTTACACACAGGTGCATCTAACAGCATTGCTAACAGGTTTTTCAATATTTAATAAGCCACATTTGGAAAGTGACAATACACATCACTGGGCCTGTGGGAAAGCAGCTGTGCTCAGGTTTCGGCTTGTGGGGACTGCATAGCTCAGACCTCCTGCTATATGTTCTGCTGCATCCTGAAGAGCAGTGAGATCCCCACTGTGCCCCTCCATCTCCAGGTTCTGTTGGTGCTATGCCCAAGGTATACAGGTACCTCATTTCCTCTGGTGTCCAGATTCCTTGCAGCTTCCCTGTGCTATGCTAATCACCCACCAAGGCCACTCTTCACAGCAGTTTCCTCTTGCTGAAAACATCTGCCCTTCCAAATGTCATATGCCTGCTTCTCATGACAAGAAAGAAACTGCATTCTGGGCTGAGTCACCTCCAGCATCCCTGGAGTTCTCTGTGCTCACACTGGAAAGCACAGGGCCGTACATTCATAGATGGAATCTCTTATGGTCGCCCTATGCTGCCCCGCACCTCCCCCTGTCAGACATGGTAATGTTATGAAGTTCTTTTCCTATACTCTGTGGTCTTCTGAAGTAAGGAGAGCAAAGTCAGGTCTCTCCCCAGGATATCCTTTAGTAGAACATCTGGAGTAGGGAAGCTCACTTGCGCAGCTTCTGGACAGTCAGACTAGCAGCTTCTTCACCTTTGCTCTCCCCCCACCTTTCTTCCTGTTTCCCTGAAACCCTGAGACAGACTGACAGGGGTCGGAGTGGGTTGCATTGGCAGAGGCCGTCCAGCAAGAAAACCCCGTTTTCCTGCTTTTCCTTCTCCCCTCCTTCTTACTCTAGCCTTAATATGTCATCATCACTGTTCCTGATGTGAGAAGGCACTGCTTAGCATGTGCAGCATGGTCAGAGCCCCACATCCTCCGTAGAGGATGAGCTCTCACTGGCTCTCCTGCCCTGCTAGGTTGCAGCCTTGCTTTCTTTCCAACTCAGTGAGGCTGCTGGCCTAGGACTGACTCATAAAGAGAAAGCAGGTTAAGGGAATTGCACTTCGTCCTGAGCAAGTGGAGCTGCTGGGGGAGGGTCACCCTCTGTGCAGTGGAAACCAGTATACACATGACACCTGTGAGCACTGGTGATGAAAGCAGACCTGTGAAGAGCAGCCATTACTGCCGCTCTGCAGTGGCGTGACAAGCGTATCAAAACAGAAATCTTTTAATATATGCCTCATAATCGCCAGACTCTGCTTTTGAAGGCTTATTAAAGTGATCCTTTCAGATCTCCTGACTTGGAGGCTCGCACTCAGAATTAGGAGGATATGAATTAATGACAGTTTATTACTCTCAGATGAGCTGTGCTTAAGGAGCTTCCTGTAAACGTGTGGGCTTTGATTTGACTTGTCAGCTCTGATTTGAAAACAAAGGAAGGTGTCTTTCCTCCCTGAACTGCGCTGCTGCTGCTGCTGCTGCTGCTGCAGACGTGGGCAGTCTCCTAGCCCTGGGGGCCAGGTCTTTACAAGGTTGAGGCTTCTAGCTTGTTTGTTAACTGCCTGCATTAAAGCTGGGAAGTCTATGATGTGTGTGTGGCTTAATGAGCAGGATCTGGGGTCAAAAGCCTGCAGCTAAGCCAACCATCTTGTCTAATTCCACCTTACAGAGCCAGTGTCCACCTGATGAACTTGCTTATCACCACCAAGAGAAATTCTCGTGGGCCCTTGACAAAGGGAGGGTCATGCAGAGTCCACACTGAGCACCTAGCAGAGCCCATGTGCATGGCCCCTGGAAGGAAGGAAGAAGGTCCTAAAGCAGAATGTGATATCCCTTGTTCTCATCCTCAGTGCTTAAGTCCAAGTCTGGTTCCCTGAGGGCCTCTGAGCCTAGAACAGGGCTTTTGGGAGCTGGTGAGAAGGTGGCACATCACCCTGGGTACTGGTCCCAGAAGGCCTTACCATCTCTCTCCGAGGATTACAGTACCCTTCATTCATGGGTCACATGACTCTTTACACTCAAGCATGGAGTTCTAAACTTAAGCTGGGAGCCTCACTGAAGGGATGGAGAACCTGACCTGCAACCATTTCCTCTTTCCTTTTCTCCTCCTGGCGCCTCCCACAACATCATCCTCAATTTCTGAATGTCTAAGGCCAGATCATGTCCTTCCTGAGAAGAACCAGAGTTTTCAAATAATGCCCCCAAATCACTCAGCCTAGTGGAAAGTAGGACCAGTGGAAAGAGGGAGAGCCAAAGCCATGCCTTCCACAGTTCCCACGGTGGCCACACCCATGCCATGAACAGCCCAGGCCTTCTCACTCACCTTGAGGAGCTTTTGTACCACCAGTACCCACATGACATCAGCTCTGCTCTAGTTCCAGGCTTCTGTGTCCATCTTCCTGAAATGGTGCTCTGCCTGTGTCTCCGTCTCCAGTGCAGTGCACACCCATGTGTGCACCCCGCCCTTCCATGCCCTTTGGTGCTTGTCTCATGTCCTGGAATGTCCCCATCCTTTTGTCTTTGTGCACATGGTCCCTCCTCTGCCCCAGCCCTGCATAACATGACCTGTCTTTGTTGCTTTCTTTACTGCTGTGATGAGCACTTAGAGGAGGAAGGGTTACTGGGCTCAAGTGGAAAGGCACAGTCTGGTGGCAGGGTCGTCCTAGCCGCAGGAGCATGAGGCTGAGGCAGCTGTCAGAGTACAGTCAGGAAGCAGAGACAGATGGCGAATGCTGCTGCTCAGCTCACTCCTTTGTGTGGTCCAGGACTCCAATCCATGGAACGATGCCACGTATGTTAGGGAAGGGTTTTCCTACCTCAACTGGCCCAACTGTAAATAAACTCCCTTGAAGACCTGCCCAGAAGTTTGTCTCCTGTATCATTCTAAGTCAGGTTATCAATATTAACAGTGTTGCTGACAGCTGACCTTGGACCCTGATCTGGTGACACTATCCCTTGTTCTCAGCTTCTGCTGGCTCTCCAGTGCCGCCTAGCGCCTGGTCACCTGCCTCTTCACACCCCACGTTCTAAGCCTGTTTCCCTTCTATACCTTCTTCTTCTCCATCTTGCCCTTCCCTTTCTCCTTCTTAATTCTGCTTTGTTGTCCTCCAGAAAGCACATCCCACCACCACCACCACCACGTGTGGCTTCTCAGGTGTTGCCAGCTTGTCTCACTGTATATCACAGCTGTCCACTTAGTTGTCTCCCTCCGCAGTCAGCAGCAGGACTTGACTGACTGTATCTCTGGAACAGAACCATTGTTCTCATGGCAGGGCCTCAGCTGTGGCACGTGATGACCACCCAGCTGGGACTGTTCACAGGAGGGCGTCCGCTGAGTTAGAAAGGGCTGCACGTCTGGTGGCTTCTTAAGCACTTACATCAGTCCTTGAATCTTCGAGCTCTTTCTTTGCTTAGGAATAGGGGAGTCTCTGGGAGGCTCCCATTAAATACTGTATGGCATGAATCCAGACAAAATCCCCAGAAGCTTCAGCAGGTACCAGCACTAGAGAAACAAGAGTACTGTTGAGTATCCTCATGTGGAAGGCAAGAGGAGGGGAGCCTGAGATGAAGTGGGAAACTTGAGAGGAAGGGTAAAGTCTGATATGGGGAGGGGCACAGACCTGGGAGGAAGAGCCTTTGAGAAAGGGACCCTGAGAGGAGGGGAGGAGTCTGAGATGGGGGAAGGGACCTGAGAAGAAGTGGGTCTGAGAAAAAGGATCTCAGCAAAAACTAGAACCTAAAAGACCAAGAGCACCAAGTAGTCATCTCCATTACCTACAACATGTGTTGCTCATTCTTACGTACATAAAATCAAACACTCAACTACTTAAATTAGAGAATAAATAAATAAAATATCAGAATGTTTTCATTTCTGCCGGGCTGGTGAACGTGGGCAGAGCGGGAAGCCTGAGAGGAGAAGTCTGGACTGAGTAGAGGAGGGCAGGGGTGGGAGCACAGTCCTTGCCAGCTGCCTCCAGCCCAGGGGCCTGTTGGAGTGGTGCTGTGCTTTCCTTCTGAGAGGTGTAGGACTCCAGCCTTTTCTCCAAGGGCAGCAACCAGAGCTTCTTCCCAAGTGGAAACTGGACTTGCAAGGAAAGCTGCATAATCATGAAGTGTTCTCAGCGTGTTTGCATGCCCCTGCTTCGTAAGAAGCCGTTGACACATCCCGCTGGTTCCTGCACTCATGACCTTTCTGTCTCCTTTTTCCTCCAGTCGTGCCAGGCTGACCTCGTGAAGGACAACGGTCACAAGTACTTCCTTTCCGTCTTGGCAGACCCATATATGCCAGTAAGGACTGAGCCACGCTTCTCTCAGACAGCATGGGATTGCCTCTACTCACACACTAGGTGTTGCCCTTCCTCTCTGAGGGCCAGGTAGAGAGGTGCTCCACAGTTACACATGAACGGCCACTTAGTGCCCACAGTGCACACTGCTCCATTTCCTCCTGCCTCAAGCGAGAATCTGGTCTTCCTGTGCCATTCGGTCAGCTGCCATTGCACATCTCTGCCCAGCAGTGGCATCTCCATTACCTAGAACCTGCACCTTGAACAGACGGACAGATGGATGAATACTTGTATGTCTATAGTATGGTGCCTCAGGTGCCCCAAAGGTCCCTTAACAGGACAAGATGTTGACATGCTTTACTGAAGGAAGGAAGACATTGTTTGAAAGTTTGAATTTCATATATAATTTTTTTATTACATTGTTTTAAAAATTAGCCGGGTGGTGGTGGCACATGCCTTTAATCCCAGCACTCGGGAGGCAGAGTCAGGTGGATCTCTGAGTTTGAGGCCAGCCTGGTCTACAGAGCGAGATCCAGGACAGGCACCAAAACTACACAGAGAAACCCTGTCTCGAAAAAACCTTTAAAAATTAAAAAAATAAAAATTGGATAGCATGAATAGGATATACAGTAGTTTTCTCATAATATTTTATTACCAGTTTTTTTAATCTCTCCCTCCCTCCTGCTGCTAAGCATAGTAATGTAGACAGAACAGCCATCCTCAGTCACTCTTTCATAGGGCTTACTTGCCAGAATATTTAAGTACAGCAGCATATTTGCACTCTAGGTGGTGCCTATATGCAGAACTTTTATATGTAAATTCTTCCTCTGGCTGTTTGTTTGTTTGTTTTAACTAAGCCCAGCACAGAGGCAAGAACTCCCGGAAAAGGTCTGAGACCATGCAGTCAGGGCGTTGAGGACGCTGGATAAGGCAGTTTGGTTTAACCATGCCTGTCAGCCACTTCATTTTCTCAGAAACAGCTTTCTGCTGCTGCGAGAAAACAGTCCACTTTTACTACCCTTAAATAGACAGATCTTGAGAGAGCACAATGGAGGAAGAGCAGCCCCACCCCACCCATCCCCCGAGAAAACACGGGAGGTGATGAGCACAGGGCAGACACAGCCAGGAAGAGATCAGTGGAGGCACCACCTGAGAAGAAAGCAAAGGCATGAAATGGGGGCGTGGGTGAGGATGGCCACTTCTGCTGACGTCACTCCAGAGCACTGGAGGGGAAGCAAAGGAGGGCAGCATCTGAACAGACAGTGGCTGGAACTTGAAGAACTGGAGAAAGAAATGCACAGTGAACCCTGAAACAATTAAATAAATTCACACAGACACAGCACAGTCAAAGTAACAAGTACCAGAAGCATAAAGAAAATCCCCAAAGCAACCAGAACCCAGAACAGGCAGACGGCAGCTGCATTGGTGGCTCATGGCAGTGACGGCAAAGGATGGTGTTGGCCCTTCCAGCAATTGCCGGATAGAGTTCGCTGCTGAGTTATACTGCTCTGCAGAAGGGGGAAGTGCAGACATTTTATGACAAAGAATGATGCTGGAAGATAGTGACCTGGTCTCTGTTACCGTGAACTCAGGAGACATTGCCATAGGAAAGCAGCAGAAAGCAAGGGCAATGGCCAGATACTGATGGTGTAACGATAGATAACTGTTAATTAGAGGTTCCAGGTAAGAAGCGATACTGGGTTGAAGAAACTCCCAAGAACCTGGCAGCAATCCCAGAGGAATACAGGATTAGGCTCTTGATGTACATGTGGAAAGGTGAGACACCATGAAGAAATCATAATGGACTGTTGGATTTCCAGACACAGAGAAGAGGAAACTCAAATGAAAATTGATCTGTCCAGTAGAAGACCAGAATTGAAGCAAAGATTGCTACATTCATCCAGGTGTGGTGGCACATGCCTTTAATCCCAACACTCAGGAGGCAGAGGGAGGCAGAGCTCTGTGAGTTCAAGGCCAGCCTGGTCTACAAAAGCAAAACAAAACAAAGGAGTGCTACATGCATCTTACTACCAGTGTGCTTGACTAGAGAACACAGGCTTACTGAGAACTGCACAAAGGGGAAGCATGTTGGGCCTTTCAGACCATTGGTACCTCCAACCACTTTATCTGCCATGACAGAGGACAGCGGAGCAACCTGAGTATGTTCTGTGGCATTAGCATCCATGGGAGAAGCCAGTCTGTGCTTGTAGACCTTTAAGAATGCCTCAGCACAAAGGCCAGTGCACGATGCTGTCATCACATGCTAGGCAAGTGCTGAGACGGAAGGTGCTCAGTGCTTGGAGAAAGGTGAGTCTACTGTGAGGGTGCACAGCCATGGTGCGTTTTTTGTTTTCCAGGCTGAACATAGGACCATGACAGCCTTCATTCTTGCTGTAATCGTCAACAGCTACACAACAGGGCAAGTAAGTATCACGGCAGCTCCAGCCACCTAAGCTCCAGGAATGGCAGAAGAGTGACTTGTCTCAAATGTATTCTAGGGCAGGAGTGCAGCTCAGGCCACATTTGCAGAGGGAGCCTTCAGATCCCAGCAGTAGACAGTGTTAAGGGTACTCTCCCTAGAGGGCCAACCTGCCCTTTAGCTTACCATTTCAGGACAAATCTGAATTGGCAGGATTTACAATGAGACAGTGTAATGTCAGACTGCCCCGGCCCTGGGTACAAGGGCAGAGGACCACTTACCTGTGTTCTGTGTCCAGGAAGCCTGCCTGCAGGGGAACTTGATTGCCATCTGCCTGGAGCAGCTCAGTGACCCACACCCCTTGCTGCGCCAGTGGGTGGCCATTTGCCTGGGAAGGATCTGGCAGAATTTCGACTCTGCAAGGTGGTGTGGGGTAAGAGACAGCGCCCACGAGAAGCTCTACAGCCTCCTCTCCGACCCCATCCCTGAGGTGAGCTATCCTTGGAAAAGTAGCTTCCATGTTGGGTCAGAGTATGGTAGGTGCTCTACACCAGTAGTCCTACCAGGGTTCTGTTTGTAAAGAGGTCATGCAGGACCAGTGTGCCGAAGCCTGCCCATACTCAAACATAACTGTGCATTCAGAATCTTCAGGGCTATGCACAGATCCCCAGAGATCTTGCTACAAAGTCACACATTTGACTTGTCACTCATACTAAGCCAGCTCTGTATGCAGTGGGGCAGCTGCAAGCTGGCACAGCCTCAGCTAGCTCTAAGAAACAAGCTTGAATCATCCTGTACTGTACATCCCATGGACCAGGGCTAGGTTATCACTCGACACAGAGACAGACAGAGACAGACAGACACACTAGTCAGGGCCTTGTGCCTCATGGTTTGGTGCAGGCTAGAGAAGGTGTTGGGCACTGCCTTTTCCCTTTAGGACGAGGCCATTTGCTGCCAGTCCCATGTCCAGTTTGTTCTGGCAACCTGGAAGGAGAGATGGACTCTAACCCCAGTGAGCACCCACCTACCTCCTTGCCTGCTGAGTCAGCTTAGAGCCTATAAGGGTCCCAGAGAACATGATTTTGAGATAGTAAGGAGCAGAAAAGCTGGGATAAGGATGAGGAGGTCAAGGTTAGCAGAGGCAGGCCCATGGAGCTTACAGAGATGGCCACGAGTTGTTCTGAGCCTCCCAGACCCACAATCACCAGTATCTGAGATAATCAAGAGGTAGTCGGGAGCACAACTATTCCTCGCCTGGGAACCGCTCAGCTCAAGTCATCTGTAGGCTCAAACACAACAGAAACTATAAAAATGGTACCGTGCCCCTGAACATGGAGAGTATCTGAGATGGGAGGAACAAGTGCAGCCCTAAAGCATGAGCGTTGTTGAGAAGGATGTCGCCAGCTCAGGACAGCAAGTTGAGCTCATTATGTCTCCTGCCTTTGGAACAGGCTGGGTGCACACCCAGGTTTTATCACTCTGAACAAGGCTCCACATTCAGTGGGTGGAAAACCAGGCAGAGTCTTCAAGGGAAGGCTGAATACAACTGCTTGTTAATCCATCTGCCCATGAGCCAAACATGTTGTTGTCTTCCAGCACATAGCTGTGAGATCATTGCAGTCCACTCACTTCTGTCACACAACAGGGAGACCACAGTGGACATGGACCATCCCACAGAGCCACTTGAAACTCTTGGATACTTCTGCTGTACCCATTTATATTTTTGATATGACTAGCCCAGCAACACAAATAGAGTATGGACCATACAGGGGGCCTTCACTCTGCTGAAGGAGAAGAGACACCCACAGCAGGCAGCTATGGCATCAGAAGTATTGCTTGGAATTATGGGGGCCTTGTCAGGGCCTTGGCTTCTCAGCTAAAAACGTACAGAGAGAAGGAAGCAATGAGGCTCTGATGGCATGCAGAGTGGCGAGGAGAAGGTGGCTAAATTCTGCTTAGGGCAGCAAGTAGTGGTGGGGGAGGTCTTTGGGGTGAGGCTTGCCTCCTGCTAATTACAGAGCTGAGCATCTGGTTCTTTTCCCTGAATTGCTGATGCATGTGGCATGTTGCCTCCCGTGTCCTGTGTGTTTCTGACCTGAAAGCACAGGTGTGTGTTGTTGTCTGTGGCATGCCCAGGTACTTTCTTCATTCTGGGAGAGTAGAACATTGGAGGCTCAGCCATCATTCCGTGTCACTAGAACACTTCACACACAGGTGACAAAACTAGCTTTTGTAGCGGGGAGACCCAGTTATAGAGTGTTTGAGTCTCCGTGGGAGTGGGGACCTGCTATCATTTTAGAAATGATCACTGTGTATTTGTTAATAAGCCAAGGGTCCAAGCAGCCATGAGGGATTGTCCACGAGGTGGACAGTACAGTCCTGGCTATAGCTTAAAGGGCAATTTTGAATTGCCTGAGTATATATCACGTCAGATTTTGGCTAAATTCTTGAGAAATCAGTGCCATCTGTCCCCAAACATGCCAAGGACAAGTCAATGCCCATCTTTCTTGTCTCAAGCCCTCTTGTGGCCTTGGAGAGCCGTGAGAAAGTTAGGTCTCCACCTCTGTGGTTACCCCAAGAGGCAGAATATTTCTTTGTAGAAAAGCCTAAAATGAACTTGCCAAGAAATCTTGAGCCGGGCGGTGGTGGCGCACGCCTTTAATCCCAGCACTCGGGAGGCAGAGGCAGGCGGATCTCTGTGAGTTCGAGGCCAGCCTGGGCTACAGAGCGAGATCCAGGAAAGGCGCAAAGCTACACAGAGAAACCCTGTCTCGAAAAACCAAAAAAAAAGAAAAAAAAGAAATCTTGAAATTGTCCAGGGAGGACACTCTTACTATAGCAGGAGGCCCCATTCTGTGTCTTTAAGATGTGTTACCCACGCAGGCCCAAATTCTGCCTCATCTACCCACTAGAGACAGCCACTTGCCCTGCCAGGGGACTCCACATCTGGATGTCCCAGCAAAAGAATGTGGCTCTGTTGGGAACGGCCCCAGGAGTGCAGTCACAGAGGGCAGCACGGACCATGTGAGCCACCCAGCACCTTCACAACTGCTGACAGGCATCCATGAGAAAGAAACCTTTGAATAAACCAGTATCACCAGGCTGCAAGACACAAGGCAGTTCTTCATGTCCACACAAGTCTGCATTGAAATACTCTAGTGAGTTTTTCCTAACTGGAAGATGAGCTTGCTTTTCTCTGTCCTCAAGGCTTGGTTCCTCTGAGACCCAGCTGCTATCTGGGTGAGTCATAATGCAGACTGAAGGAGTTTAGGGTGCACAAGCTTAAAGCAGCCATGCCTATCTCTGGAGCCCTGTGTGTGGCTCTCTGGATGGCAGTGGCTCATAGCCTGGGTGGGGCCTGAGAGCCACATGCCTCTGACCTTACTCACTGTTTCACATCACTGACTGCTGCACAGCCATCTCTCACTTGTGGGTAGTCCAGGATTGTTGCACATTGTCTTCTCCAGCCCTGTGTAGGATGCTTCACGTTGCTCATCATAGAGAGGAGGACACTGGCTCTCCAATGTTAGCTTCTTTTCCCAAGGTCATATGGCCTTGGGGCTAAGCTGAGCTGAGGCCCCTGGGTACCATGGCCAGCCCAGTACTTTTTCTCACTGCCACTGTACCCTAGGACTTTACCCTTCTGGTTTCCATTTAGCTTCTGTCTCAGAACGGGCCACACCTTTCTCCACTTGCCACAACCTCCCCTCCATGGCTTAGTCCAGTCCACCTTCCCCCAGATCAGCTCTGGGCCAGTCTTCTCCAGAACACCTTTGTCTCCTTCAACTCTATAATCAAAAGTCCACTGTACAAGCCAGTCTACAGACTGTAGAAGAAACTGTTCCCTCCTCCACAGCCTGGTCATCCCTGAACTGGGGCTATGCTGCCTCCGCCTTTGGCTCCTAGACTTCCCACACACACACACCCTTTCTGCTTATCAATACCAGTGTAGCTCTGGGCCTGGAGCATCGTACAGTAAGTGTTTGTGAAATTGAATTGAGCTGAACTTCTGTGAACTGAATTGAATTAACTTGCAGACAGCCTGGGTAGAAATGCAGATGGCAGACACGCCAGCTGTGGGTGTGACTCTGATTGCCTGTCTCCTGCCTGCAGGTCCGATGTGCAGCTGTGTTTGCCCTTGGCACCTTTGTGGGAAACTCTGCTGAGAGGACCGATCACTCTACCACCATCGACCACAATGTGGCCATGATGCTGGCCCAGCTGATCAATGATGGGAGTCCCATGGTCCGAAAGGTATGTGGGTGCCAGCTCAATATTGGAAGCAGAGGCCTACTAGCTGAGTCAGCCCAGAGGGCCTCACAACCCACCTGTGTGCGTTATTTGGTCTTAAATGTCTGCCCAACTCTTTTCAGAGTGTCTTTGTTGCTCGTGTCTTTTCACCTGAAGGCACTGAGCTGACCAGGTCTGCTCCGGTGTTAACACAGCAGCCTCTGCCCACCTAGGCACATGGCACCACCTCTCTAAAGAACAGTGACTGATCTGTGCAGTATGTGCCCTCCTTCCACTTTCACTTGCCTACAGCAGAGCCTTACTTCTTTGCTCCCAAAGGTTCATACCTCCATAAAAAGATGTTCCACATCCTCCCCAGCCAACAAGAGCCTTTGAGGGAAACGCTCTGGTTTCCTGATGGACCTGGTGAATGTGGAAGCTGCTCCTAAAGCAGAAATAGATATGAGATGGACAGTCAAGCAAACTGCCCGTGCTGACAATGGGTGCCTGTGCTGTCACGGAGAGCCACTGGGCTTCTTGCTCAGCATTTCTTTTGTTTTCTTTTTGTTTTTGTTGTTGTTGTTTGAGACAGGATTTCTCTGTGTAGCCCTGGCTGTCCTGGAACTCACTCTGTAGACCAGGCTGGCCTCGAACTCAGAGATCCACCTGCCTGTGCCTCCCAAGTACTGGGATTAAAGATGTGCACCACCGCTGCCCAGCTTTTTTTTTTTTTTTTTTTTTTTTTATGCATTGGTGTTCTGCCTGCATGTGTGTCTGTGTGAGGGTGTTGGAACCCTTTGAACTGGAGATATAGACAGTTATGAGCTGTCATCTGGGTGTTGGGAATTGGATCCTCTGGAAGAACAGCCAGTGCTTGTAACTGCCGAGCCATCTCTCTAGCCCCTCCTCAGTATTTCTGAGCAGCAGTGTTTGGCTCCCCTTGATGATGGACTCCTGGGAGGTTGGCCATGGATTATCTTTCTGAAGAGCAGCTGCATGGCTAGCTTGAGAGTGACATGATCTGAACACTGTTGCTTCAGCAGTCTCAAAATGCAGGGGGCACATCCATCTCTGGGCCCTTCTGAAACTGACCCAAGTCACTCCCATGCCCTAGTCTCCTTATGAGATCTTTAAAATGTATAGTGAGAAACCTGGCATGGTGGCACACGTCTCTAATCCCAGCACTTGGGAGGCAGAGGCAGGCAGATCTCATTTGAGGCCAATGTAGTCTACATAATGAGTTCCAGGCCAGCCAAGGCTACATAGTGAGACCCTCTGTTTTAAAAAAATAAAATAAATAGTATGCTGAAGTCTGTGAGGTCCCTTGTCATTGGTTCCTCTGTTGCTTTTCTGTCCCGGTCAACAGCCTTTCTGGACCTGCTTCCTTCAACCTGTCCCCAGTTCTTCCTATTCAGTCCTCCCAAGTAGATACAGCTGATAAAAGCAAACAGTGTTTTCTTATTTTTTTTTCAATTGTCTGTTAAGATTCTTTCCAAAGTATAGACAGCTTCCTCCTTTCCAAAAATAATTTATAAATAGAAAGGATGGTAACTGAAATGTCCGGAGACCTGGTATTGGGAGAAGGGTGATTCTGACACCACAGGAATGTGCCCTATGTCTGCTTCTGCTGTGCTTCCTTGATGTCCCTTTGAGGAGCTCAGCCCTTGATGCCAGAAGGTTCCAGTGTGCCTCACTTCATCATTGTGGACTATGCGATGCTCAGTAGCCTGCAAGTGTGCATACTATCCCATCTCCTAGAGACATAATACTGTGTCAGGCTCTGAGAATGTCACAGGAGTTAGCAGATATTCCCAGTTGGGGAGCATAGGAAAGGAAGTGTTCCTCTCTGCACCCGTTTATCCATTCCTGAGCTTGGCTTGCAAGCTCTGCCTTGTCCTAGACTCTGGGTGTAGAGGTTGATGACAGCCTATCTGTATAGTCTGGCTGAGCATGCAGATAAGCCACATTTGAGTGAAAACTGCTTCAGAGGGTGGCTGGGAGTCCTAGAGCATGTCACAGGGCTGAACCCTGCCTTGTGGTGGGGACTGAGTCACCAAGGGGCATCTTGTACCCAGGTAGTGGAGAGTGTGTAACAAGAACCAGGGAACCAGGGGAACTGCAGGGAGGAGCTGGTTCACAGGCTGAGGGTCACTGGGGCATGCCATGCTCAGGGTTGGGCAGCAAGAGGAAGGCCGGGTGGGCAGGCATCTCCATGACAGGTAAGGTGACCTGCTAACATCCCACACAACCTAAGTCAGAAGCTCATTTATTATTTATTTATTATTTATCAGGACCTGTAGGGCCCTGGCCCCCTTTTTGGGTAACTGTTGCCTTGCTTGCTGACCTTGACCTTGATATCCTCCCTATGCTAATTCCCTGCTGGGTTCCACCCTCCTGAATGCTTAAGGGAAGTTCCTTGTCTGTGTATCCTACATAATGGGCGTTAACAGCTTAGATGCAAGATTGTAAAACATCTGTAGTGAACTGCCCTCCGGGGTTCTCCCAATGTGCTATAAGCCTGTATTTAAGATCTCCTCCCTCCTTCAATAAATGGCATTCAGCATTAAAAAAATAAAAAAATAAAAAATAAATTTAAAAAAAAAAAAGAGGAAGGCCGGGAATGGGGCACTTAGTCCTGTGTGTCAGAGCTGCCTTCTCTGACAGTGCTTGAGCCTTGCAGACCTCCAGTGACAGTGCCTTCTTGGGCTTCCTTGAGTGTTGGGTTCTACTTTGGGCCCTTAGGTGACTTCCCCATGGGAAACCTGCATCCTAATAGGAGACTCAGCCACTCTTGGGCCAAGTAGATACGTTGACATAATGAAATGTGGGGGACGGAACAAGTTAGAGAAGAGAGAAGGCTTTGGTGAAGAGGCACAACCAGCAATGTCAAGGTACCAGCTAAGAATCACAGGCCAGACTGGAGAGATGGCTCAGAGGTCAAGAACACTGGCTACTCTTCCAGAGGACCTGGGTTTGGTTCCCAGCACCCACATGGTGGCTCACAGCCAACTGTAATGGGATCTGATGCCCTCTTCTGGCCTGCAGTCATAAATAAATAAATGCATAAATAAATCTTAAGAACAAAAACACGTCGGGTAGGAAGACAGCTCAGTGAGTAAGAACACTTGCTGCACATGCTTGAGGACCTGAATTTAAATCCAAATAAAATACCACTATACCAACAACCACATAAAAAGCCAGCTATGGCAGTGAGCACCCATAATCTCAGTACTGGAAGAGATGTAGGCAGTCTAGCCAATCAGAAAGCTCCAGGTTCAGTGACAGACTGTTTCAAATAAAGTGGAGAATGATAGAGGAAGATACCTTTGGCTTCCACATGCGTGTGCACACATGTGAACATGTACACACACAGAATAAATAGATATCGGGTCAGATATGTATCTTCTGGTACATAGTGCTCTAAGGGACACACATGGGAACAAGCTAGCTAGAACAAGCACCCTGGAGCCACTGAGGATGCTGGTATGGAGCCCAGAACTGGCTTCCCTCTTCTCACACCATGTTCTTTGTTATGGGGCTCCATGATGTCTCCCAGCTTTGGGCCTGAGGGTGCGGCTGTGGCTGTGAATATAGCCATAAGCATATCCCAGTTTGGAAGGAGCTACTGGCTCAGCAGCCCAGGAGAATAAGAGAAAGAAGGGTCAGGGTCAGTGGTTCATAAGATGATACACACTTGGTGTAAAAAGATTACCTCTTGGGCTGTGAAGGTGGCTCAGCTGGTAAAGATCTTAGTGTAATCCTGAGGACCAGAGTTTGGGTCCCCAGCATACATGTAAGTGCTGTGTGGGCATGGTGCTCTGCATTCTGCAGATGAGAACAGGGGATCCTGGGAGCAAGCTAGCCATACCAGATCTACCTGACTATATAAGGTGGAAAGAAAGTGAACAAGAAAGTCATCTGGGGGTTGGGGATTTAGCTCAGTGGTAAAGCGCTTGCTAAGGCCCTGGGTTCAATCCTCAGCTCCGCAAATAAAAAAAAAA